>PVJS01018141.1:0-35265 GCA_004027185.1 Glis glis | reverse complement strand
ACACACACACACACACACAACTAAACGATGAGGAGTCTAGCCAAAGCTACTGTCCTGGGACCCAGGAAAACAAAGATCCTGCACACCATGTTGAACAGAAAATGGCAACTTACCCAAACTCAAACAGAAGCAAACAGAATATCTTCTTTATGTATAACACAGAGCTCAAATACAAGGAATGCATAACTTGAATCTTGAATGCAGAACTCCACGGCCAACAAGGAAGCAGTGAGTGCAGTGGGCTCCGTGGGTATTAGTATCTGGTTATTCATTGGCTTTGGGACTTCTCAGGGATCTTTTTTTGGATCCCACTTCTGACACCAAAACTGTAAAAAAAAAAACAGATTAAAGTTTTATTGTCATACAATAAGAGAAAGCACAGATTACAATCCAGGAGATTTCAAAAGTGGTAAGAAACTCAGCTCACAGCAATTACAGCACAATTTAAAAAGCATGAAGTATGAAGTACATTGTTTCATATTGGGTACTTGAAGCTTGCATACCTTTTAGGATAGCAGTGCCACATAAATGTAATTGTTTGTAGCTGGTTGGCTAGGAATTTTAAGGTCATGCTGACCTGGGAAAGCTTGAATTTTGTTTGTGGTTAGAGCTTGCATTTCAGGGAGATAAGGATAGTTTTAAATTTTGGTTATGTGGCTATGGATATTTATTCTAGGTATTTATTTAAACCATGGCCTCCAAAAAGTTTATATTCAATATGTTACTTGAAGCAACAAATTGCTGGCAGTTTTTGTTTGCTTTTTTAAACTAATTTTAGGTTTAATCAAAAGAGGTCTAACATACCTCTTTTCTATGCAGTGATGTGCTAGCAAATGTTTATCAGTCAGCTCTTGATGGGAGGGGAAAGGAAAAGCTCTGAGTTGTAGTGCTTTCTAATTTCTGTAGTCTGAATATTCCCACTACTAGCAGTACAAGCTGTTGACATGATGTCTACCTACTTACTAATTTTCTGAAAATGTAACCATCAGTTCTCACAAGCCAGCTTCAGCATACCACTGTTTCTGTGGCTTTGCTCAAGTTATTACTAATTTTTTTTAAAAAGTTGAGATTGGGCCCAAGTCCACACCCAGAAACACCAATGAGAGAGCTCTCCTTTATAGTCAAGTTATCATGGATCCATCAATCAAACCTCTGAGGAGGTCCACCAAGCTACAAACTTATTTCTTTATACTATCATCCAACCGTGTTTCCACTTTGGTCCAGTGACAAGAGAATGTCAGAGACCTTGCTGATGATAAGTTTTCTGCATCCTTCTGTCAATCCAGTCACGATGTCAGAAGAAATGAGGCTACTTTGTCATTGCTTGATCTTAAATCCCCATGCTGGCTCCTAAAGATCACATCCATTCTAAATGACAAACCGCTAGCTAAATACTGCAGGCTAGGATTTTTATTACATAGTAATAGTCTATAGTTTCCAGAATCTGTCCATCTCCCCTTTCTGGGAACGTTATTATTGCTTGTGTCCAGTCTTTGTTAACTTTCACAGATTATTTTGTATATGTGTAATGGAAGAAATCAGAAACAATTGGAGTTGGAACTTTGTCTAAACTTTGTCATTTTCATTTTTATAATTTTGGTAATGTCTGTTTTCCCCTCCAACAGATTTGTAATTTCTTATGGATTTAGAGGCTTGCTTTATTTAAAGAAACTGAGTTATTTTTAATCTGTTCTTCAGTCATGAGATGTATGCCTCCCTTATTATTGTCTGCAGCTTTTTTGATCAAAAGCTTATTCCCACAGGTAGAATTTATGTTTCTTCCTCCGTTTGTCCTATCCAAATGCTCTTCCTTATCAGTCTGTTTCGGCTATGGATTTTCAACCAAGGCTACAACCTCTTAACATTTCATATGACTCGCCTTTCTTTTCTATTGGATATTTCTCTTGAGTGATTCAACTTTCCACTGGGTGATGTTTTAGGTGAGATCCTCAGCCTACCAAGTGTCCTTGATAAGTTCGTAGTTCTCTGCTTGTATTAAAATTCCAAGAGATGTTGTGTGCATGTATGAATGCATCACTTTGAATCTCACTACAATGTAGAATTACTTTGCACCAATGCAACTCTAAATTTTTAAAAATTCCATGTTAACTATGATTATTCCTACTCTTTGAGCATCAACAGATAGACCTCTGAGATTATAAACACTTATAGCTAAATCTATCCTCAATTGACTCCTAGTGGGAATTATTGCCATTTTCTTTTTTTTTTTTTTTTTTTTTTGAAGTACCAGGGACTGAACCCAGGGTCATTCTACCTCTGAGCTACACCCCCGGCCCTATTTTTTATACTTTATTTTGAAACCGGGTCTCACGAAGTTGCAGAGGGCCTCACTAAGTAGCTGAGGCTGGCCGTGAACCCGGATCCTCCAGTCTCCACCTCCCAAGTTCTGGGATTACAAGCGTGCGCCACTACACCTGGCTTGAATTATTGCCATTTCATCTAGTCATTCTTCTTTCTTTCATCTTTTAGTTTAAGGAATGCTTTCTCAGGCTAGAAGCCACTAGCCAGCAAATATATTGGTGATCCCTGGTGTTGCACCTGCATCCGTGGCCTGGGATTTAGCATTCTGGTAGCTTTGCTATAGCCCTGATAGCCAAAATCCTGTTGTGGGCATCATCTACACTGTTAACCCTTCAGTTTCGAAAACTCCTTATTTCAGCTGTCCTTGGGGAAAAGGACATGAAAATAAAACCTATGCAACCAAATCTCTGAGTTGCAAACCAGGCAGCGATATGGCTTTAGCATTCAAGAGGGATTCTAGTCTCACTCTGGCTACCTGCCAACTCTGTCACCTTGGACAAGCCCCTTTAACCCTTGCTTTTCTTATCTGATAGATAGAAATAATAATGCCTTCCTTTACATATCGGAGTTATGTTCACAATGAAAAGAAATGAAAGCATTTGTGAGCTGAGCATTGCACACAGGTATGAGATATTATTAATAACATTGCAAAGGCTTGTAGGATGTGGGATGTGAAATTGATCTAGATTTGTGGCATTTTAACGTATCATCTTCCACTCATGATCAGAAAGGTCTTACTTCACTGATTCAGCATCACAGTGGAAAGAGAAAGAAGCCTCATCAGTTTGCTGAACCCATTAGTCTTCATTTGATCTTTAATTGACAACTTTACTAGTGAAGGCATTCAGTTAAACAGGCTGCAAGTCTAGTGGAATTGTTTTCACTTTTAGACAGGCCCAAATGAAACAGTGCCTACTGATAGCGCTACAATTAACTGCTTCCCTATCATGCTAAACAAACCTTTCTCTCCATTTCTTGCTTCTGGGGAGAGGAGGAGAAGGGGGAGAGAGAAAAATATTGGCTTGTTTTCCTGTTGGTAATTTAATGTTGGTAATTTACAACTGATAAAAAATAATTGCTGCCCTTATCAGTGGGTTGTCTGGAAGGTTTGTTTAGAATCCACTGGTTACTCATAAAGTCTCAAGGAAGGGAAAGGCGCCAGATCTGGCCTGGCCTATACCATCATTCTTCCCCAGTTTCAAGTACTTTTGGAAATAGGGTTTTACAAGAGATTGTCAAGTTGAAACAATAATTTAGAAGTTATTGGTTACATGTGCATATCATTATGTGAATAGTATTAGGAAGACAAATGATTAGCAAAAAATCAAAGTGCGTGTGTATGTATGAGTGAAATACACACACCTTCTCCTTGTCTCCCAGGCAAGGCACTTCAATGCCTCTGAACTTGTCGACCATGGATCTGTCATCAGATCTTCACCACTCCCGGGTTTCTCCTGAAATTTATCCAGGTATTTGGAAGCCCATTCCCCAGAGGCTGTGTATGGGCACACACACAAAGACATGCACACATATATAATTTGACATAAAGATGTAATTGTGTACCGGGCATGGTGGTGCATGCCGGTAATCCCAGCTACTTTGGAGGCCGAGATAGGTGGTCAACTTAGGAACTTAATGAGTCCTTGAATCAAAATAAAATTTAAAAATGGCTGGGGATGTACCTCAGTGGTAGAGTACCTGCCTAGCAAGCCTTGGTTTCAATCCCCAGAACTAAAAAAAAAAATGATGTAGTCATGGTTATATCATGCTTGCTTTTAAAAAAATACAGCCTTTGTTTTTTTGCTTTCTTCCTCTCCCATCTTCTCTTACTGGTTATTATTCATCTTGTTAAAATATATTACAATGTACTTTCTTCTGTCTTCCTTTTTTTATTCAGTAATAATCTTTCCCAGACAACTGCTATAACCCAACCATTTCCCTGCTGATGGGCATTCATCATTCCTTCATATTCTTTCTCTCTCTCTTTTTTTTTATTTTTTTTTTT
The DNA here is from genome assembly GCA_004027185.1 of Glis glis. Taxonomy (NCBI): domain Eukaryota; kingdom Metazoa; phylum Chordata; class Mammalia; order Rodentia; family Gliridae; genus Glis; species Glis glis. Next base: position 30,938 of record PVJS01018141.1, on the reverse strand, counting down.
TATTTTTGTGGTACTGGGGATTGAACCCAAGGGTATTCTACCTCCGGGCTACACCTCAGCCCTATTTTTTATTCTTTATTTTGAGACAGGGTCTCACAAAGTTGCGGAGGGTCTCACTAAGTAGCTGAGGCTGGCCGCAAACCCAGATCCTCCAGTCTCAGCCTCCCAAGTACTGGGATTACAAGTGTGCGCCACCACACCCGGCTCTCTCTCTCTTTCTGAATCTCTCTCACACACTTTCTCTTTTCTATGAACTACAGTTTATTTTTCAGTAGCAGCCGAGTGATCCTTATAAACATAATCAGATAATGTCACTCCTCTGGTCAAGACTGCAGTTACTCCATTTCACCACCTAATAAAAGTCAAAGTTCTTCCGGTGGCCTCCAAGGTCCCCCATCCCATATACCACCTCTGCCCCTACAACCCATTCCCTCTCTGACTTTGTCTTGCTTTCCTGCTTGTTCACTGTGCTCCATCCACACTATACTGGGCTCCTCGATGCTCCTTGAACATGCTGGGCAGGCGCTTGCCTTGGTGTCTGGCCCTGGCTGTGTCTGTCTGGAAAGCCCTTTATCCAGATGCCCCTCAACTCCTTCACGCATTGGCTTGACCAGCTTCTCAATGAGGCCTACTGCTATGGGCTGAGTGCTGTGTCCCTCCAATATTTCTATGAAACCCTAATTCTAATTGTGATGGCATTTGAAAGTGGCGCCTTTAGGAGATAATTAGGTTATAAATGTGGAGACCTTAGAAGGCTATAAATGTGGTGCCTTTCTAAGAAGAGATTGGAGGGAGTGTGCTTCTACCATGGAAGGATACAATAAGACAGCCTTCTAGAAATCAGGAAGTGAGGCAGCTGGTCCTGATCTTTCCAGCCTCCAGAACGGTGAGAAAGGAATGCTGTTTTTAAGCTACCCAGTACATGGTAATTTGCTGTAGCATTCTGAGCTATGATGCCTACCACTGTTTGAACTTGCGGCTCCCACCCCTGCCCTCCTGTTCAGCGCCTCTGACCCCTCACCTACAGTGCGCTACTCTTGGTTATTCTCAAACATTTCTTTCTCATATACCATAGAATTACATTTCTTTCTCATATACCATAGAATTTATTTATTTACTAGATTATTTCCTGTCTCCCCCAACAAGATTTACTACATAAGTAAGAATCTTTTTTTCTTTTTGTTATGCTCTGGCTCCTAAAAGAGTGCCAGGCATAAAGTAGCTGCTGAATAAAATTTGTTGAATAAATAAATGTTGCAATAAACATCTCTGTATGCCCATTTGCACCAGTAATTTTATTTATATGAGATAGAATCCTGCAAGTTGAATTGTTGGACCAAAGGAATGTATGTTTGATATTTAGTAAAAGTTCCCAGATTGCTTTCCAAATATTCAGTAACAACTCACATTTAAAAAATCACATCTTTACTAGCAATGGAATAAAATAGCTGTTTTTAATTTTTCTCAGTCTGATAAGTGTCAGATGATAAATTACCACTCATTTATTTTTGCATGTCCTTGACTTTGAGCATTTTTACATGTTTTGTTGGCAATGTGGAAGTGCTTTTCTCTGAATTGCCTATTTGCTTCCTCTGGTTTTTCTTAGGTTCTTTCTTTCTTTCTCTCTTTTTCTTTCTTTCTTTTTTTTTTTTTTTTTTTTTTTTTTTTTTTTTTTTTTTTTTTTTTTTTTTTTTTTTTTTTTTTTTTTTTTTTTTTTTTTTTTTTTTTTTTTTTTTTTTTTTTTTTTTTTTTTTTTTTTTTTTGCGGTACCGGGGATTGAACGCAGGGGCATTCTACCTCCGCACTACGCCCCCGGCCCTATTTTTTATACTTTTATTTTGAAACCGGGTCTCACGAAGTTGCGGAGGGCCTCACTAAGGAGAGAGAGAGAGAGAGAGAGAGATAGAGACAGGGAGAGAGAGAGCGAGAGAGCTGAGGCTGGCCGCGAACCCGGATCCTCCGGTCTCCGCCTCCCAAAGTACTGGGATTACAAGCGTGCGCCACCACGCCCGGCTTCTTTCTTTCTTTCTTTCTTTCTTTCTTTCTTTCTTTCTTTCTTTCCTTTCCTTTCCTTTCCTTTCCTTCCTCTCTTTCTTTCTTTCTTTCTTTCTTTCTTTCTTTCTTTTCTTTTCTTTCTTTTCTTTCTTTCTTTCTTTCTTTTCTTTCTTTCTTTCTTTCTTTCTTTCTTTTTTTCTTTTCTTTCTTTCTTTTCTTTCTTTCTTTCTTTCTTTCTTTCCTTTCTCTCTCTCTCTCTCTCTCTCTCTCTCTCTTTCTTTCCTTTCCTTTCCTTCCTTCCTTCCTTCCTTCCTTCCTTCCTTCCTTCCTTTCTTTCTTTTCTTTCTGATGCTGTGAATTGAACCCAGGACACTCTGCCACTGAGCTATAGTCCCGGTTCTTTTCATTTTTTATTTTGATACAAAGTCTTGCTAAGTTGCCCAGGTTGGCTTCCAACTCATGATTCCTCCTACTTCAGACTCCCCAGTTGCTGGTATTACAGGAGTATTCTATCACACGCAGCATTTGTCCTTTTTTAAGACTTGTTACTTATTTGAGATATTTACATTTTACCTGGTGAGCATTATCAATGTATTTTCCTAAAATACTGGTTTTATGATATATTATCTTTTATCATAAAAAGTTCATCTTTCCTCTTTGAGTATTTAGATTTAAATTTTGATTGAGAAAGACTTACCTAAGTTGTATATGTAGTCATCCTGATATTTTTGTAAGTTTTTGTTTCAAACAAGTTGTCATAAATTTGTTCAACAAATATTTATATTTAGGTATCTAATCTTACGGTATAGAATGTGTGTGTGTGTGTGTGTGTGTAGCTATAGATGTACACCAAAGATTTTAGTTTTATTCTCTTCCATATAGATGGCCAGTTATGCCAATACCAATTATTTAATAATTCATGATTTCCCCCATTGGACTGAACTAATTTTATCATATATCAAATTCTCATATAAACTGGGAACTATTTCAGGGCCTCTGTTTAACTCCACTAGTATGTTTATCTATTATCCAATAAATACTTTAAATTTGACTACAGAGCTATCCCCTTTCTCCCATTATTCTATTTTTCCTACTTATCTTCCTTGGCTATACTCAAACAATTATTCTCTACCTGAATGTTATGATCATTTTACTTAGCTCTATGGAACTTTCCGATATTAGATTTTCCTAATACTAGCAACATGTATAGAGAAACAACTAGACTGTGATGCAAAAATTATAGTTTATTTTTTCTGAGCTGTATTTTCTTATGAATAAAATAGAGATAATAATTCTTGTCCTACCTACCTCTGGGGGTTTGTATAGATTCTCTAATATGTAATATGATAAGGAATTTAAATTCCACTAGTCTAGTGGGACGTGTGTATGTGTGTGTGTGTGTATGTATGTGTGTGTGTGTGTGTGTGTGTGTGTGTGTCTATGTTTGCATGAAAAGTAGTTAGGATAAAGAAATAGAGCCTTCCTACCGTTTTATTAGTTGAGATTTGTTGAAAGTAATAGGAGCTTAAGCAATTCAATTTACTTATGCAACAGTGTAAGAACACACACATGTATAGGGTTATAATTTCTGGTATGTAGTTCCTTAAGAGGGTCCAGCCTTATTTCTGTGGGCATCAGCTCAGGCCCCACTCTCAGCTCCTATCTGGCCATGTTAGGGTTTGTCACTTCCTGTTTCTATGATCTTAGATGAACTAAACTCTCTAAGGGAAATTACTTTGTCACTTACAAAGTGCCTGACAACCATTGGTCAGAATAAATCTCGGTGTTTCCTGTGCTTCATTCCTCTTGGGCACAGAGGTGTCAGTAATTCTCAGTGGTTGTCACCCACTGCAAGGACAGCTTCCTGCTCTATAGAGAGAAGTGTGACTCTAAGTCAGTGGCAGGCAGCAGGGACTCAGATGCAATGCACTGAGAACATGAATGCACTGCCCTTCTTGCTTGGTGAACCCCTGCTCGTGTCTGTCTTTAATTACAGCCAACACAGAGAATACCTGGATGATTCCAACCCACCTGCTACTAGTGCTTTGTTTCACAGACATAAGCAACTGTTTGAAGTTCCCGTGCCAGGTGTTTTCTGTCTTTTTTAATCCCATTTTTCTGGGAACAGCAGGTTGAGATATGAGTTTGCAATAATATTATGTTGCTTTTTTTGTTTTAAGGGACAGCCAGGATATATAAGAGAAAATCACCCCGTTGCATGTAATTTTAAATCCCAGAGTTCTTAGAAGTCAACTAGCCTGTACAACCATGAATTATTTGCAAATTGTTTTTCTGTTTTGATTTTATGCAGAAGTATCACTGAGATGGAATTTGTTTTAAGGCTTCTTTAGTATAGAGAGCTAAGTAATATGTATTCTTTTAAAGAGAAAATAGATCATAAATTCACATTTAGCATATAGGGTTTATCTTAACATCTGATTTTAAATCTGTGTATCTCTTTTTACTTGTGAAATTTTGGTTCCCAATATCTTTTTTGTGTGTGTGTGTGATACTGGGGATTGAACCTGGCCAGGGGCATTCTACCTCTGAGCTACACCCCAGCCCTATTTTTTATTCTTTTATTTTGAAACAGGGTCTCACTAAGTTGCAGAGGGCCTCACTAAGTAGCTGAGGCTGGCTGTGAACCCCGATCCTCCGGTCTCAGCCTCCCAAGTACTGGGATTACAAGCATGCGCCACCACGCCCGGCTGGTTCCCAATATCTTTAACATAATTTCTTATTTGTTTTTTCCTACAAGAATGTATTTAGTAGTTTTAGAATAACAATGCCAATATTATCATTAATTATATGATTATTGAAAATTTAAAAATATTTTTGAAATTGTTTTGTCCTGCAACTGTATCCCACTAAGAATGTATAGTCAAATTACTGTGTTTCAGAGCCACTTGAAATAATTCCGTTTTGTGATTACAATACCAACTAGATATACAGATTTGTTTCATTTTAGTTTTATATTTAAAGATTTTAAAATTATAATTTTGAGTTACTTTGGTCTAAAATTATATGAAATATTTACATAAAGTCAAATTGTAAGCAAGATATACTCAGAGAAGTCTATATTTTACCTTGATCTCCACTACCATTTTTCCTTCTTCACTTTATAAATAGCCATTCAAAAAATTATGACTCATGCTTCTGTTGTTCTCTTTTAATGTGTTTGTCTATATCTATATTTCCCCTCCCTTTCTTATAGAAGTGGTAGCATACCAGACACACTTTTATTATTTGTGTATCTTTCTTTTTCTTGCTGCTGCAGCTTCTTTCTTTTCTTTTCTTTTTTTTTTTTTTTTGTACTGGGAATTGAACCTAGGGGCATTCTGCCTCTGAGCTAGACCCCCATTCCTATTTTATTTTTTATTATTATTTGTTTTGAAACAAAGTCTCACTACGTTTCTGAGACTGGCCTTTAACCCGTGATTCTCCTGTCTCAGCTTCTCAAGTACTGGGATTACAGGCATGTGCCACCATTCCTGGCTTCTTGGTGTGTGTGTGTGTGTGTGTGTGTGTGTGTGTGTGTGTGTGTGTTAATTTTGTGCCTTTCAATTAATAATATAATATGGACATCATGTATACAGATGTTTCTCATTCCTATTCATAGCTGCATAGTACTTCATCTTATGATTGTAGTATGGTTCTAATCAATCAGTACCTTATTGATGAACATTTATCAGTTCCATTTTTTGGCCTTTACAAATAGTTTATAATAGCTGGGTATGGTGGCACACACCTGTAATCCTATTACTTGGGAGACTGAGACAGGTGGATCGCAGATTTGAGGCCAGCCTCAGCAACTTAGTGAGACCCTGTTTCAAAATAAAAACAATGATTAAAAAAATAGGGCTGGGAGTGTAGCTCAGAGGTAGAATGTCCCAGGTTCAATCCTCAGTACAAAAAAAAAAATCAGCTTATAATAAATAGCTTTATGCCTATGCTTGTGTTTCTTGCCTCTGAGATCTATTCCTAGAAGCAGAATTGCTGGTCCAAAGGGTAAATGCTTATAAAACTTTTCTTGATATTCCACCAACATTTAAAAAGTAAAAAGAAAACCTGAAAGCAAATGTAAAAAGGGGAAACCATCTAACCATCTATATTCTTATTAATTAACACAAAGCTTTTGTTCACATTCATAGATATTTGGTGAAAATAAATCTGAGCAACACCATAGAATTTTTTCCCTAGACAATTATTAGGATTCTGTGGCCTCCAACCCACGAGTCCACATAAGAATCCTTGGCAACCCTGGTGCCAAATGATGGGAGAAGCCTGGTTCTAGGGCTGCGGTGGTCGCTGCCATTGCCAGTAGTGCTGTGTTGAGCCTGAGCCTCTGCCATGTGGTGGGTGCTCCTTCCTAGAAGGCGCAGGAGGCCATTTCAGTGGTCCCCACGCTGACCTTTGCTGCTGCTTCCATGCTGTGGTGCTTAGAGCTCAGGCGCAGTATGCATCCTGCAGGTGACCTCCAGCAGGAACTCTGAGGACAGGTAGTGACTGTTGTAAACACAGGAGCTGTACTTTCTTCCCAGGCCCAGCAAGATATTATCTCCCCAGCTGAGAGGCCAGTTCTACTTTTTAACTCAAAGCACCAGCTTTCATCCCTTTCCTCTTTGGTTCTCAGCATAACCTCACTTCCTTAACTTCCAAATTAAAAAACAAAAACCATATGGTAGAGTCTTCTGATAATTCTTGATTTTGTTCCTGAAATACCAAAGTCATATATAACCCACTGAGTCAAGAGAATCAAATATACCAATACCAAAAAGCAACAACAGCAAGGAATAGTACAAACTGCCTTTTCATCTTGCAAGACTCTCTACATTAGCAAAGATGAAATCAAATTATCAGAATAAATTATTCTGTCATAGTCAAGTAAGTACAAAATAAACATAGCATTTGGCGCCCTGCCTAGCAGTTTGAGAAATGAGGCAAGATAGTAAAGCTGTAGAGGGACACCAGTTTGCAAATAAGTCTGGGCTCTAGGAAGACATGACATTGGCCACGTCATGAAAGTCCCTGGGTTGTCAGCTTTGTAAACTGTGAGTCATAATTTTGTCACCATCCAGAGAATGGTTGCTCTTTCAGAGAGAGGAAGAAAGAAAGAGAGACGTTCTAACCAAGCCCCTGGAGCCCAGTGCATAAAAATAATGGTAATTTACTGGTTTGTATCATGAAGGTATAACTTTCAAAGCTTGGGTTCAGTTCCTTAGTGAAGATTCATCAAGTGTCTACTATGCACCAGATGTTGCAAATACAGCAATGAATAGGACAAATTAGGTCTCGGCCCTTGTATGGGTAGCATCTGTTGGTCTGCTTGTTCTCTCCCTATAGGAAAACCACACAAAAAGCCCTTTTATGATTAGAAACTTGCCTTGTAAGCCTGAAATCAAAAGCAAAAGCACGGTGAGGTACATGACCCTGAACAACTAGGGACACCTGCCCCGATAGTCCATGAAGGCACACCTGTTCAGATGTGGTCTGTGGGTTGACCTTGCCTCCTGAAAAGTGCTGGAACCACTAATTTGGGGTCCCAACTCTCTATTTTTTTAATTCCATCCAGACCTCTCATTTTCTTTAAAAAAAAAGTATGTCTTAAAATTTTAAAGAATAAAATTATAATCCACATTCCTACCACCTAGGTTTATTGCTTTTAACATCTTAGCTCATTTGCTTTCCTGAATTTCTTCTTTTTTAATGGAAAATCACTTTTATACTTTTGGTTTTAAAAAGTGGGCTCATTATTAAGATTTCAAATAATTCAGAGAAGTGCAAAGATTGATGTTAAAAAGCATCACTCCAGATATGCCACCCAGAAATACCCATCATTAATATTAGTTGAGAACTTGACAGTACTTGGGAGGCTGAGACAGGATTGCCAGTTTGTGGCCAGCCTCAGCAACTTAGTGAGACACTGTTTTGAAGTAAAAAATAAAATAGTGCTGGTGTGTTTAGCTTGATTCAGTCCCCAGTAACACACACACACACACACACACACACACACACCACACATTAGTTGAGAACTTGAAATATAAACATGTTCAATTTGAAGAGCAGGAAGATAGAACAACTTGTAATAATGCTTTTATAAAGAAAAATCATGCTCTACATGTTTTTAGATGAAAAAGATCAGATTTAAGTTTACCTATATTAACAGAGAATACGGAATAAGTAAAAATAAAGGAATTATTGGACTAACTTTTTTTTGCAAGAGATAATATTTCTTGAACAATCACATAATAAAGGGATTATTGGACTAATAATTTTATGTTTTTTTGCAAGAGATAATATTTCTTGAACAAGCACACAAATTTTGGAAAAGTGATTATGAGAAACACTAGGGTTTCAGAGGTTTTTTTTTAATGTGTCAGTTGCCTTTCTGTTATGAAGCAACATGTGAACACTCATCCTTCTTTCTGTTCCCCCTTCTCCAAATTTCTGCTTTTGTTAGTTTTTTTATGTATGTATATGTGTTTGTATAAATGTGCATATATTTATTTATTCGCTTTAAAACATTCACATTCTGCCTGTAACCATTATTTTTGTGGCTCTTTATAATTAACTCTGTATTTGATTTGATTTAGTGTTTAGTCTTTTGGTTTGGTTTGGTTTGGTTTTGGTTTTGGTACTGGCGATTGAACCCAGGGGCATTTTACCTCAGAGCTACACCCCCAGCCCTTTTTATTTTTTACTTTGAAACAGGGTCTTGCGAAGTTGCCAAGAGTCTTGTTAAGTTCCCAAGGCTGGCCTTGAACCTATAATCCCCATCTCAGCCTCCCAAGTACTGGGATTATAGGTGTGCACCACCACGCCCAGCATCTTTTCATTTTTGCATCTTCATTCCTGGGTTCTTTCTCCTGAATTATTTATTAATTAGCTGGATGCTACTACAGGTAATTGCTTTATAACTGTATAGTGATATTGTATTGCCTGAGTTCTTTCATATAGTAAGGAATCTGTATTTTGTCTTCATATTTGAACAACATCCTGGCTGGTTATAATTTTACCAAGTTACGCTTTTTTCTCAAAACATCGTGAAAACTTCTTGTCTTCCAACATTAAAATTGTTCTGTGGAGAACTCTGAAGCCAGGCTTAATTTCAACCTTTATAGGCCATTTGTTTTTCTGCCTGCATGTTTGCATTTTTTATTTTCAATAGCTCAAGTAGGCTATATCCAGATTTTCATGATTATTGTGTACCCCATTGATCTGATTCTGTTTTATATATTCCTTATATCTTTTGTACATTTTTTGCTGTATGTATTAGATTTTGCATTTGAGGGAACCAGTTATGTAAATGATTGCTCACCTATGTCTGTCTCTATAGCATTAGCTTCTCTCTAATTGATTTAGTATCTTCCTTTTTATGATGTATATTCTCTATGATTATCCTGTCTTTCCTCTTACATTCAGTATTGTTTGTTTGATTCCCTGCTATTTCTACTTTGTTTATTAGTTTTGTAGTTGGTTTGGGTCCTAATGTGTTTACTATCCTATTCATTATTCTTAGAATCTTTCTTTTTATTTTATTCTTCTCATTTTTAGAATCTCATTTTGGGGCTCTTATATGGGTAGATAAATATTCATACAATGTTACTCTATAAGGAGAATAAATTGTGAGGCACTTCCCTTTATTTTATTAGGTCCCCAAGGATTGACTAGTAGGCAATTTTGCTTCCTTCTTTTTTTTTTTTTTTTTGCTTCCTCTTTCCTTATTTTCTCTTCCTTTCCTTTTTTCATGTAGTTTTCTTTAGTTTCCACGGAATTCTCTTCCCCATTTTGTCCACCTGTGCAGACATCCTATCCATGTCTCTAATGTGGGTATAGGTGACCTCTTGACTTCTTCCCAGAGGGAGCAAAACTAAGTTTTATTCTCATTCAAATCTAACTTTGAGACGTGATTTTTTTTTTTTTTTTTTGCGGTACTGGGGATTGAACCCAGGGGCATTTTTTTACCTCTGAGCTACACCCCCGGCCCTATTTTTTATACTTTTTATTTTGAAACCAGGTCTCACAAAGTTGCGGAGGGCCTCACTAAGTAGCTGAGGCTGGCCGCGAACCCGGATCCTCTGGTCTCTGCCTCCTGAGTACTGGGATTTCAAGCGTGCGCCACCACACCCAGTCTGAAACCTGATTATTTTGAAGTTTCAGTCATGTTTTTGAGCTTGGAACAATGGCAGACTGGGAGGGATAGCAGTGGTGGGTGGGATGTATTTAACTGAGGCAGAAGGCAGCTTTTTAAAAATTACCTGAGCAGAACAGACCCATATGTTGGAAGAAAGGCTACACTCAGAGATTGATCTGCCTAGGTGAAGAGTATGTCCCATTCTATGGGATGATATCGTAGACTCCAAATCCTTTGCTCCTTCACTTGCAGCAGAGAGCATCAGTGCCCTTTCACCCAGTTCTGCTATGTTCTTCTTTCTGTTTTCCTACCTTCAGCTAGTACACTAGTCCTAAATCAGAAGAGATGAAAAGCTGATACCCACTTGTGATAGGAAGAATCGCACTCCCACTCCCAGATAGCCACAGACAATCACTAGAACTTGTGTTCATGTTAAAGACTTTTTTTTTTTTTTTTTTGCGGTACCGGGGATTGAACGCAGGGGCGTTCTACCTCCGCACTACGCCCCCGGCCCTATTTTTTATACTTTATTTTTTTTTAAACCGGGTCTCACGAAGTTGCAGAGGGCCTCACTAGGGAGAGAAAGAGAGAGAGACAGGGAGGGATAGAGAGAGCGAGAGAGCTGAGGCTGGCCGCGAACCCGAATCCTCCGGTCTCCGCCTCCCAAAGTACTGGGATTACAAGCGTGCGCCACCACGCCCGGCATGTTAAGACTCTTAAACGCCTGGATTATCTGTGTGGACCCAGTGTGATCACAAGGGTCCTTAGAAGTGAAAGCAGGAGGCAGGAGAGTCAAGCCGAGGGCTGGAAGGCTCCCATGGCATATGGCTTTCTATCTATACTCCACTTAATTTTTATCTATTCATGTTAAATTTTCAGACCTCGTGTGTGTGTGTGTGTGTGTGTGTGTGTGTGTGTGTGTTTTCCAGCAGAGAAACATTAAAATGGGAAGAGAGGGATTAGAGGTTTTATTGTTTTCTCTCTAGCTCAGTATTAGTATGGCCATGGTCAATGGTGCTAACCTTCAGGAGTTTAATTTCTCTCTTATTTTTATTCAGAGATAGTTTCAGCCTAAGCAATTTGAACAAGGCCTATAAATGAAGGCCACCTGGATACTCAGAGATGGGCAAACAGTCTCTCAGATAGAAATGACTTGAATTCATTAGCGCCCTCTAGCAAACTTCTATTTGGTTCCCCACACAAAATCAAAAGAAAGCCTGGGTATTCTGATATATCTTTCCCAACTAACATGCAAAATTGGTCCTCTTAATGCCTATGAAGCAAACTGTACTCCTCTGCCTGATCCAACTTAAGATGATAAACTCAAGAGCAACTGACTAGATATACTCTAAATGCTGCAGAGGCATTTGGGAAGAATGGGTAGAGACTTGGAGAAATGTCTACTTCTGGAAGTATGAATAGCAAAATCCCAGGTGAACAAAAACATCTAAGACTTTTTACTTTGACAGCCTGTCTCAGTAATATTCTCACTGTTTGACCCCAAATGACTTACCTTATTGCGGATGGTGTTGATGGATTGATGAGATTAGAAGTCTCTCGCATGAATGACACGGAGTCATTATTATTATTAGAGAAACAAGGCAGCTGGAGAGGAGACAGAGATTTCCTTGCTTTCCTTCCACCAGTGTCTTTCTTTTATTGAGGGTTTTAACCAAAACATTGTAAAAATGATTAATCACAAGAGACAGCTAAGTAGTCATGGGATGAGTCAGGGAAAAACATCAAGGTAGTCACAAATGAATCAGGAAAGGAAAGGGTAAACAAGGAAGTTGTCAGGGTTCCTGCTATTGGTCCCATTTGGTCCTTGGAAACTTGCTTGCATGCAAGCAAACCTCCACTTGGGTAGGCAGTTTGTGCCCATCCCAAGCCAGACCAAGGTGACCTCAAAGCTGATGACTAAGGCTTCCAACATTACCACACAATTTAGAGGAAAGAAAATTTATTTGCTCACAGTTTTCCTGGAGATTTTGTGTTCAGTCCATGTGAGGCCAGGGTCTGTGGATATCAGGGCATGGTGGTGGGACGCAGAGAGAGGGAGAGAGCAAGGGCTCTGCTTTCACATCATGGAAGCAGGAAGCCTAAGAGAGCAAGCAAGCAAGCAAGCGAATTCAAAGACAAAAGCACAGTCCCTAAGCCACACCCCCAGGGTCCCCCTCCCCCATTCACACCCCACCTGCCTAGGTTACAGCCCAGGAAATCCATCACAATGGAGTTACACACTGATGAGATTACAAACCTCATGACTCAATTATATCAACTCTAAACATTAATACATGAGCTCTTCAGGGGACATTCTATATCTAACCATAACACAATCTGTCCTTGAATCCTTGAACCTTAGAGGGCTAGTCCACATTTATACAGATTAAAAAATAAGTAAAAAAACTAGAGACTCAGAGAGGCAAGGTCTAGCTCATGATGTCTCAGTAACTTTTGGTTGAATGTGAACATTATAATCAAGTCTTCCCTCTGTAGGATCAGTTTTTCACTTGCCAGAATTTCAGAGGAGAAAGTAAGGGAAATGAAAGAAATAATAGCTATTTGGGGTAGAATGAGGAAAGGGAGAATATATATAATTTTAAACTTAAAGAAAAGGCACAAGAATCATTCATATATCCTTCACCTAGATCCACCAAGTATTTATATTTGCCCTGTTTTCTTTCTCATTCTCTAAATTGACTTGTATATGTGCATGTTTTTTAATCATTTCAGATTAAGGTTATGAAGCTATGTCTTTGTGTGTGTGTGTGTGTGTGTGTGTGTGTGTGTGTGTGTTACTGGGAATTGAACTCAGGGGCATTCTACCTCTAAGCTATAACTCCAGCCCTTTTAATTTTTTGTTTTGAAACAGGGTCTCTGTTGCTCAGAGTCTTGCTATGTTGTTAAGGCTGTCCTGGAACCTGCGATCCTCCTGTCTCAGCCTCCCAAGTACTGAGATTACAGGTGTGCATCACCATGCCCAGCTGAGCTTTATCTTTTTATCCCCAAATAGTTCTATGTTCCTTTCCTTAGATCAAGGACTTTTTTTTAAAATATAATTATACATTTCTCAAAATCAGTAAATTGAACCTGCGTACAATATTATTTTGTAATCTGTAGTCCATATTCCAATTGTCTTAATAATGTCCTTTCAGGCTTCTTTTTTTCCTAGTCCAAAGTGCAGTCCAGGATCACATATTACATTTAGTTATGCTTCTATCTTATTCCATTCAGGCTACTATATCAAAATCCCAGAGTCTGGGTAGCTTATAAACAGAAATAGCTCACAGTTCTGGAGGTTGGGATGCAGTCCAGGATGGAGGTGATGTCAGATTTGGTGTCTGCTGAGGGACCATTTCATGACTCTAGATGATACCTTTTCATCGTGTGGTCACATGGTAGAAGAAGTGAGAGGATGTCTTGTGGGTCTCTTTTATAAGAGTTGTAATCCCATTCATAAGGACTCCACCCCCATAACGTAATTACTTTCCAAAGATGCTACTTGGGGGTAGGGATTTCAACATATGAATTTGGAGTAACATTAGGCATTCAGATCATAGCAGTCTCTTTTGTGTCCATTAATCTGTAATAGTTCTTGAGTGTTTCTTTGCTATTCTTGATCTTGATATTTTTGAAGAACATAGACATCAGCTTGTGGAGCAATGACCAGAGTGGGGTAAGACCCACCCTGAATGTGGGTGACACCGACCTAGAGGCCAGATGAAACAACAAGCAGAAGGGAGACACTCATGCTTGCACATGCTAGACCCTTCCTTGAGTGGGTACATTTCTTGCTGCTGCCTTTGCTGGTGAACACCAGGCTCCAGTTCTTCAGACTTTTAATGTGGACCTCATACAGTGACTCTCCAGGGAGCTTCCAGGCCTTCAGCCTCAGACCAGGGCTGCACCATTAGTCCTTGTTCTGAGCCTTCCAGCTTCTTCGATTGAGCGGGTGCTGGTTTCCCAGCCTGCAGATGACCACCACAGGACTCTCTAGCTTCTGATCGTGGAAGCCATCTAATCAGTCCCTTAGAATTATATATACATTCTATTGGCTGTGCTTCTCTGGAGAATCCTCACTAACACAGTTGTCAATTCTGACTTAAAAATTCAAATTCATGATATAGATATTTTTAACCTTTTTGTTAATCTATCAAGGAAGACCTTCTTCCCAATAAAGTTTTTTATCATGCTGGTTAGGGATCCAGCTACATTAAGCAAAAATCTGAATTTATTGGAACTTTAACATAAGAGATGTATGTTTCTCTTATTGCTTTTTTCTACTGTTTGATATTAACAGTGTTGAACTTTATCTGAGCCCTATGTTTCTGAAAAAAGCTACCTGTAAAAGATTGCCTGCTCTCACATATTCTAAGAGGGCTCACCTCCACCCTTCCTCAATAACTATAATTCCCTTGAAGAGTGACTGTACATTCCCAGACCCCTTTCTCTTTCTCTGAAGGAAGATAAAAGTTTTCCTTTCGAAGAAAACAAGGCCTATTTTGTTTTGTCATAGAAAGGTTTTATAACAGAAACACTACAAAAAAATTGCCAATAGGTAAAAAACTGGTCAGTATGCACAGGGTAATAGTAATCAGTTGGGACTTTATCCAACAAAATTTTGATTTTCTATTAATGAGAATCATTTGCATCTTATCAGACCTCTAGAAGTTAACTTCTGTCTCTACAGTATTTCAAAATAGTCAAAGACAATGGAAAATACAGTTCTTTAGAATTGGATAACCCTGGAAGATTCCTTTGAATACCTAGCACTTTCTATTAAAAGGATACTCAATAATTTTTAGGCCTAGTACAGTTTTTCACATTTCTTCCTGGCTTTTTTTTGTGTGTGGTGCTGGAGATTGAACCCAGGGACATTCAAACTCTGAGCTACACCCCCAGCCCAATTTTTTTATTCTTTATTTTGAAACAGGGTCTCACTAAGTTGCAGAGGGCCTCACTAAGTAGCTGAGGCTGGCCGTGAACCAGGATCCTCTGGTCTCGGCCTCCCAAGTACTGGGATTACAAGCGTGCACCACCAAGCCCAGCTTCCTGGCATATTTTAATTGTATGCATTTAAACTCTGCAAGGAAAAATTTGAACAGCAAGAATTTAGCTGAGAATATAATGATCCATTGGGCATTGTCCTACTATTATCAAATGAGATAAATGTTATTTAACATCTATCATCTCCCTATATAAATATACATACATATTCTAATAGGAATGTATATATATATATATATATATATATATATATATATATAACATATATATATATATATATATGTGATATATACACACATATATGTACATATCCTTACATACAAACATGTACATATACATGCATGGAGATATTTTGACAGATCCATTCCATCCATTATAGATACATGAAAAAATGTTCAACATCATTAGCAATCAGGGAGATGCAAATCAAAACCACTCTAAGATTCCATCTGACCCCAATTAGAATGGCAAGCATTAAAGAACATAGTGTTTTACCCCTGTCAAAATGCATCTACTGAGCTGGATGTGGTGGCACATGCCTTTAATCCCAGTACTTGGGAGGCTGAGACAGGAGGATGGCAGGTTTAAGGACAGTCTCAGCAAGTAGTGAGACTCATCAACCTAGCAAGACTCTGTTTCAAAATAAAAATTTAAAAAATATGCCTAGGGGTATAGCTCAGAGGTAAAATTCCCTAGGTTCAATCCCCAGTACCATAAAAAAAAATGCATCTACTAAGTTGTATCCTCATCTTACACCTAGAGATGTCAAAAGAAGCAAACTTGCAGAACTAAAATTATGTGACTTGAAGGACGGGCTCGTGCTACGCTGCATACTTGGTTCCTCTTGCCACTCCTCAGTTCTGTCCTTTTTCACCGCATAAAGGCTTTAAATGCAAACTGAAGTTTCCCACCCATCTCTCACACTAGGAGCACTAGGAGCGGCATGTTCTCCTTGTTTCCATGTGTCTTTTCCTGGAGTTCCTGGGAATCAGAGTCTCTGAAGACAGAGCTCCAGTGCCAGTATTTAAAGTTCCCAGGTTATCTCACTTGCACTGAAGGTTGAATAACCCTGTGTTTAGGTTGCACAACTCCTCTGATAGCAAAGGTTTTTTAAGAAAAATTTCTTTGTAGCCAGGCGTGGTGGCACATACCTGTAATCCCAGTACTTGGGAGGCCGAGACAGGGGGATTGCAGGTTCAAGGACAGCCTCAGCAAGTAATGAGACTGTCATCAGCCTTGTGAAGCCTTGTTTTAAAATTTAAAAAATATAAATAAAATAGGGCTGTGGGTGTAGCTCAGAGGTAGAATATCCCTGTGTTCAATCCCCAGTATCACACACACACAAAAATTGTAACCCTCAAAGTAGACACACATTCTATGAAGGTTAGGAAGATATGATTTGATCATGGGGAGGGTTATAGACTATAAGCATCTAAAAGAAATTGTGGCCCAGAAAGGAGAAGAAACTTTTCCATAGTCACTCATCCATTCATTGGCAGAACCAGGAATAGAACCCAGTTGGAAAGCAGAATTTGAAAGTGGTCCTATGGTCTTCAACCCTTGGTGCTGCTTCTGGGATTATATTACATTGCATGGGACAAGGAGCCTCTCCCTGGCCAAACTCCAGTGAGACTTCTCTAAGCTCAACCTCTGCGCATGTCCTCCAAGAACTCAATTTAAGCAAGGATCTTGCTAAATCCATTTAGCCAGAATCTCCTTGAAATCTGATAACACTAGATGTCTGACCAAATTTCTCACTCTCTTCCATCCCCCAGGTGATGCCTGAACACCTTCAGTAAGAATCCTTGTTAGGTCAGTTTAGCCAGAATCTATCCTTACTCCTGATGTTTCCTCTTAGAAATTTTCTATCCACCATTCCTTGCTATCTATTTCCAGTTTTCCTTGTATTCAGTATTGAGCCCAGTCTTTTTCTTCTGCTGCAAAACCCCATCCCAGGAATCTGTATACCACCTTAATAGTTCCTGCCTTTATCAAGTATCATAATTTTTATGGCTTAATCTAATCCCAAGAGCCCTTTAAGAGTAGCCAGTAGGAGAATCAAAAAGATTTATAGTGTGAGGGGGATTTGACATGATAGCAGTTCTTCATTGCAGAGATGGAGGGGCCCATGGCAGGATCTGAAAGTGGCCTTGAGGAGCTGAGAGGGTCCCTGACCACAACCAGCAAGAAGACAGAAACTTTTGCCTACAACTCAACTGAAATTTTCCAACCATCTAAATAAGCAATGTAGCAATCAATGCACAGAGCATCTAGTTAAGAACCAACCTGGTTGGCCGGGCGTGGTGGCACACGCTTGTAATCCCAGTACTTTGGGAGGCAGAGACTGGAGGATCTGGGTTCGCGGCCAGCCTCAGTGCGCTCTCCCTCCCTCTCTCTCTCTCTCTCTCTCTCTCTCTCTACCTAGTGAGGCCCTCCGCAACTTTGTGAGACCCGGTTTCAAAATAAAGTATAAAAAAATAGGGCTGGGGGTGTAGCACGGAGGTAGAATGCCCCTAGGTTCAATCCCTGGTACCGCAAAAAAAAAAAAAAAAAAGAACCAACCTGGCTGATGCCTTAACTTTAGCCTGGTGAGACCCTCAGCGGAGAACCCAGTCAAGTCCCTTGTGTTTCTCATCTATGGAACTGTGAAATAAGTGTGTATTGTTTTAAGATGCTAAGCTTGTGGTAATTTGTTATGCAGCAATAGAAGTGTGTCTTAGTCTATCCCTTCATAGCATTTGGAAGCCTCACAGACTAGCAGGATGTTGGTCCTCCTGTTTCCCATGAGAGGGCAGAGGGTTTAGAAGGGTGAAGGAGTTTGAGACTGGTTAATACCTCTGTGAATCGCAACTCCACTGCCATTGTTGAGTGGGTACTGGGAGCCAGGCATTAGAACTAGATGCTTTGCTTCTAGATACTTTGATCTCAACCACTATCCACCAGCTTTAGAGGAATTATTCATTTAACAGATAAAGAACCTCAGGCCCAGTACGACAAGTCATGACCCAAAGTCGCGGTGCTAGGAAGTGGCAGTGCCAAGGCTGAGTCAGTTGTCTTACCTTGTGCTTTTGTACTGATGGCATTGAATGGCCTTGTGTTGGTACGTAGGCTGGCGTAACCAGTACCACAAACTGGATGGCTTAAATGACAGAAACTTGTCTCTCAGTTCTGGAGCTGGAAGTCTGAGATCACCGTGTCGACAGGGATGGATTTTTTCTGGGCAATGTGGAAAGGATGTGTTCCAGGACTCTCTCCTAGCTTCTGGAACTTTGCTGGCAATCATTGTTGGTCCTTGATCACTGCTCTCTGGTTCACATGGTGTTCTCTCTGTGTGTATGTGTCTGCCTCTGTGTCCAAATTTCCTATTTTTATACAGACACAGCCATATTGGATTAGTGTTGCACCCTAATGACCTCATTTTAACTTGTTCACCTTCCAACATCCTCTTTTCAAATAAAGTCACATTCACAGACCTGGGGAGACACAGTTCAAGCCATTACAGACCTACTCTCTAGTTCTACCCTACTAAAGGTAAGAGAAACATAGCTGTTTGAAGATGTGTATTGCCTTGTCCCAGTAATCCTCACCTTGGAGATTGTATCAATATCCAGGCCCTAGGCAAGGAAACTTGTGTCTTCTCTTCCTGCCCTTTTAATCTTCCTGTTTCTTATCACTCCATCCTCTGCCTGTAGGCTGTCTCAGCCTCAAAGGTCCTAGAAAAAGGAAGTTATCAAATTCTCCTGATCTGTTGCCCCCTGCCCCTGCTGTGTGAACTACAGAGGCCTCTTGTTCCCACTGGGCAGTCTTGGGGCAGGGTGTGCTCCAGGGCATTGTGCTTCTGGCTTCCCCATTGCCACCACTTGACTTGCTTCTTTCTCACTTTATTAAAGGTGAGCTTGTCAATGGAAATACTGTGTTCTCCTTATACTGCCAGCCAGACTCTGTTCTAAGGACTTGACATAAGATTTCACTTTATTTTCATGATCGCTAGTAGCATTCACAGTGTTTTGTAGTTTGCAAAACATTTTCTTACCTGACCTTTGCCATACCTCTTTGAGAGAGTAGTTTATTTCCATTTTGTGGATGGGTAAGTGACTTGCTTGATGTCACTCCATATGACATAGGAGTGACAGGCACAAATTTCTATGCTCACATAAGTAGACAGGCTTCCATGCAGGAATAGCTCAAGGCCCTTCTCCAGAGGAGGTATTTTATTCCCACCTGTTGTTGGAGAGCTTTGGAACTTTCCTTCCTCTAAGGTGTACATGGGAGGTAGCTGACTCTTAGGATCCCACCCCATCCTGAAATTCACATATACACTTGCTTTGATAGGCTCTCTCAGCGTGTGCCACTGTCTGCCTTACAAGGGACCTGGAGTTTCTACTTTAAGTCTATTTGTTCTTCTATCATCACATCACACAGAATGATGATGGTCTGTGTTTACATATTAGTCGTCTATGGCTACATGATAAATGACCCCAAATTTAGCAATTTAAATCAATGGACATATGTTATCTCATGGTTTCTGTGAGGCAGGAATCCAGGTAAGATTTATCTGGGTGGTTCTGGTTTAGGGTCTCCCATGAAGTTGCTATCAGGCTGTCGGCTGGGCCTGAGGTTCCCTGGGGCGGAAGGGTCTGCTTCCAGGCTCACTCACCCATTGACTTCTCGAATGTCCTCACAGCAGGGCAGCTGGCTTCCTCTAGAGCAAGTGAGTTTAGAGAGAACCCAAGACTGAAGCTGCAGTCTTTTATTACCTAACCTCAGATGTGGCGTACCATCACGTCTGCCATCAGCTCTCTTCCAGTGTGGGAGGGGACTACACAAAGGGGTGAATGCCAAGGGTTGGGGTCATTGGGGCCATCTTATAGGCTGGCTACTGCCATTTGTCTATACAAATATATTTTTTCAGAGAACTTCTTGTACATTGTCTCATTAAAAAAATACTTTTTTTGACATGGATTTAGTTTTCCCAATAAATCACGAGCCTCTTGATGGAAGAGAATGCCACATTTCTGAATTTCTCACCCCTACCCGACAATCTCCTATCCCACACCAGTAAACAAAACAAAATATACTACAAATAAAAAAAATTGGGGTTTATATATTTGGAAATAGTATTCATTGCATTGTGGATTTGGAAAGTATCTAATTAGGTAGATTACTTCACATTCTTGGTCTCAGTTTTTTTCTCTATAAAATGGGTACATTGGAGAAATTAAACTAGATATTTTCAAAGGACCCTTGCAGCTGCAAGATTTTTTTTTCTAAAGTGGGATGGGACTATTCTCATTTGACAGATACAGAAACAAAGGCAGAGAGTTAGGGGACTAATCAACCCAATGTTGCCAGGGAAGTCTGTGGCAAAGTTATGAGCCAAATTGTGTTTTCAGAACTGTTGGGCCGATGTGCTTTCTCCTCTACTTCTGCCTACCCAGAGAATGACTGAAGCTGGGCCAGCCTCTGGCACCTTTTCTGTTGTCTTGGTAGTATTACCGTTACTGCTGGTTTACTGGTTCTACCACCACCTCCTCCATTCATTTAGAACCAACTAATTGCCATGTCCATTTCAAGGGTTTATATTATCCATATGAGCCACAGCCATCCTATGCTATCATGTTATAAAGAAACCCATAGGCAGGTTCTACCTGAATGAATGGCTCTAAGTCACAAAAAGTGAGGGGAGAGAAAGAGATTGGAATTTGGAGCTGGGTTGAGGGTAAATGGAAGCAGAAGGTACCAGACTCAAGGCGACTTCAACCCAGCTACCCACAGAGTCTGGCAAGGCACCTGCGCCACAAGCAGCTGCCACCACCCCTTGCTGAAAGGGTGAGGTGACCTCCAGGGACACCTGTGTGTAGGGCAACCTTGACTCAATAACTCTCTGACTGAGTCTTGAACAGGTGGCCTGCTACACTCTGAGCCAAGAACAAGATGGGGGGTGGGAGTGCCACATGCTTGTTCTATATATGACATGGTGCTCTTGACTTCCAGGCTGTAGAAACAGCCACCAATGTGATGGAGCTGGGAGAGAAGTGGAGACTTTGAGTGCATTTTTGCAGGAGCAGTCCTGCAGGCTCTCCAGTCTGCCTCTGGGTGCCATACAGGTCTCTGCCACTTCCTTGGAGAACCTGCCTCCCTTCTCCCCCACTATATGGAATTTGATTTTCTTCTCCCCTGTTTGGGCTACCCATACCCCAATGTCAATTTCAAACTCTAGTCTCTGTTGCCTTCTAGTTCAGCAGGATCTCATCTTACCTCTTAATGCCCTCTAGCCTCCCAAAGGCCTGAGTACCAGCGCTGAAAATGTCTCAGAGAAGCTCCTAATTTTCCCTGAGACAAGGAAGCCCAGAGCACAGGGACCTAATGATGCACTTTAGAAATCACTAGAGGTAGAAAGAAGAAAAATCATTTTTTATGCTTTGGAGTCTCTTCCAGCAGGAAGAAAGCAATACTTCATAGCTCATTACATTATCTTTCTGTTGTTTCCTTACAAGCATTCTATGTACCCAGTATCCCAGTATGATTGCTCTAATTTTGTTTGCAAAAGAGTTAGATAACTTGCCCTAGTTCATGCACTAGGAAACAGAGGCAGAGTTCGAACTCAGAAGTGTGTAACCCGAGCCACAGGCTGCAGACCTGTGAGCACGTACCACATGCCAGAATGAATCTTTCTAGACATTGTCTAATCCCACAAAATAGGTCTCACTGAGCCACATTATGGACTATAAAATGGACTCAGTAAGGTTAAGTAACTTGCCCAAGGACATAGACCTTAGACGCGGCAGGAATCGAGAGGAGTTTGGAAGGCCTTTCTTCCTCCAGTGTCTAGGGCCAATAGGGAATGCCACGCTCTGGGTGCTCCAGATAAATTGGTCATTGCCTTGACTCCCTGCCTCCCTCGGCAGGTGTGGTGAAGTGGATCCAAGACAGTGTGTACCTCCCACCTTCCATGCACACAATTTTGCCACTACCACCCATCCTGAGGCCAGCAGGGTCATCACTGCCCCTCCATCCATGTTTAGAACAGTCACCATAAGAAGCCTAGGATGACCGGGTGGTCATTGACCCCTGACTTTCATTCTGACATCCCCTTTTCTGAATTCAACTCCTACCCTTCCCAAATTCTACGACCCTTCTGTGGTGGTCCTTGGAAACAGTGTCAGCGATCCCACCTATACTCTTAGGCTTTCATCTGAATGTTCAATGCCATACAGGTCTCTTCCTACGCTTCCTATCCATATTAGTATTTTGCAATGGGGGCACTACTGGATGGGACAAGTCTTTATTTTGTGGGACTCTTTTATGCCTTGCAGGCCATATAGCATTCTTGGTCCTCCTGTCCAGTAAATATCAGTTATATTACCTAGTGAAATGATGATGAAACTGATATCTGGCTTTCTTCTGGAACCCTTCTTCCCTTGTAGTCCTCTCAAGTAATGGTTGTTTTCTATCCAGTGGTCCTGACCTCACCTGCTGAGATGAGAGTAAAGTAGGTGTCTTCCTAGCTTCTTTTGCTGCTTCCAGATAATTCTGCCTCCTTCTTCCCAAATTGCTTCAAACCAAGTTTGAATTGCAAGTCATCAGACCCATTCACCACTGATCACAATCATCTACTGATCTCTACATCTTCCCTTTAATTCCTTGAAGAATAAGACCTAGCTCCTTGTCACCCTCTCCAACACCATTCTTTGCTAATTCTTGGATGTGTGTGTGTGTGTCTGTGTGTGTGTGGGGGGGTGGGTGTGTGTGTGTGTGTTGCTGGGGATTGAATCCAGGGGCATTCTATCTCTTTTTTTTTTTTTTTTTTTTTTTTTTTGCGGTACCGGGGATTGAACCCAGGGGCGTTCTACCTCCGCGCTACACCCCTGGCCCTATTTTTTATACTTTATTTTGAAACCGGGTCTCACAAAGTTGCAGAGGGCCTCATTAGGGGGAGAGAGAGAGAGAGAGAGAGAGAGAGAGAGAGAGAGGACGAGAGAGAGAGAACGAGAGAGAACTGAGGCTGGCCGCTAACCCAGATCCTCTGGTCTTTGCCTCCCAAAATACTGGGATTACAAGCATGCGCCACCATGCCTGGCTCCAGGGGCATTCTATCTCTGAGCTACACTTCCAACCCTTTTAATATTTTTGAAACAGGGTCTTGCTAGGTTGCTGAGAGTCTCACTAAATTGCTGAGGCTGGTCTCAAACCTGTGATCCTCCTGTCTCAGTCTTCCAAGTAGTGGGATTATAGTCATGCGCCACCACACCCAGCTTCTGGGAAATTTTAATCTCTACCTAGCTATACTTCCAATATCCTTCATCTCCTCACCTACAATAGCTTGTCTTCTACCCTGCTTCAGACACTTCCTCCCATGGTCTGTCTCTAGATGGTACCATTAAGGGAATTGCAGCCATTCCATGAAGTCGATTTCAAATGTCTCACTTTTTGATCATCACTTTCATTTCTTCCAGTTCATTCCCTGTAGTGTGTGAACTTCCACAACTCTTTGTACTAGGACCTACAATCTATTCATCCTTCCACCTCTTTGCTGTTCCACATCCCTCAGTGGCTGCCCCTCACTCCTGGACATGGTGGGCACTGAGGTCACTGGTGGATGGACAAGTCTTCTTTTTATGGTACTGTTCTGGGACTTGATGTTTTCTCACAGGACATTTGCACCTTGGTGTTTGTGCTTCTTGCAGATATCTGCAGGGTTAGCTCCTCACCTCCTGAGAGGCTCTGTTCCAGTCTCATCCTTCACAGCGAGGCCCGCACTGATCATTTTGTTTAAAATTGATTCATCTTGCTGGGCACGGTGGCAAATGCCTGTAATCCCAGTACTTGGGAGGCTGAGATAGGAAGATCACAGGTTCAAAGCCAGCTTCAATAGCATAGTGAGGTCCTCAGTAGCTTAGCAAGAACCCGTTTCAAAATAAAAATAAAATAGGGTTGGGGGTATAGCTCAGAGGTAGAACACCCCTGGGTTCAATCCCCAGTACCCCCCCAAAATTGATTGATCCTAATAATGTTATTTCTTATCCTCCTCCTATGGTTCACTTTTCTCCTTTGTATTTATTACTAAGATACTATATATTTTCTTTTTTAGTTCATTCCTCTAGATGGAAGCCTTATGAAGGCAAGGAATTTTGTTCACTGTAACCCAGTGCCTAGAACAGCGATTGGCACATATATGGTTGTGAATAAGTATTTGTCTTGTGAAAACAAAGTGCTAGGACTGCATTTTGAAGCCAGGTCAATTGGACTAAAAAGTGTCTCCTTCTCACTGCTCCAGATCATTTCAGATGAAGCACAGATATATGTCAGCAGGGTGGGAGCCGTGGAGCTTGAGGCTTTCCTGGGGGTACTAGTGTAGCGTCAGGAAGGGAACCATAAAATATCTTTGGCAATATACCAGTGATTGGCAGCGTAGTACCAGTTAAACTTTGGGGAGAAGATGAAAACTCAGATGTATTGTGGATAAAATGAAGGCACAGAACCAGTCTCGTTGCCATTCTGTTCTTGCTCTTTTCTTCCCTCCCATCTTAATCTCTCTCTTTTCCCTTCTTCTGTATATCTTTCAATTTTCCTACCTTCCTTCTCTTCTGCCTCTCATTTTCTTACTTCTCATTCCACTGACCCCTTTTCTTTTTCTCTTCAGCTTTCTCAACGAACAAAGCAAATTATTTTTTGAAGGAATTTTAATTTCCAAGGCATAGGGAAAATGGAATTGTCCCCTTTCCCGAGGTTCCCTTGAGCATCCTGTGCTTTAATGAAATAAATGGCCTGGAGGAAGTGGCGGTGCGTGGAGGTCGGGGGTAGGTCTGTCCGTGCCTGGGCTCTCTCTTTCCCTCCCTATTTGGACTCTGCAGCTCTAGGGGGATGAGCAGTGCAGCACAAAATTGTCACTGGCCCCTTGTCCCATGCTACTTATGAAATAGAAATAAATGACAGATGAGCCAAGAGACCTAGAAGAAAATGGAGGAGGGAGGAAGAAACCCCTTTTGGTAGTGAATCTGGAAGCTGATAGAAAAACATAATCCTCTTCCTGAATACCAAGTTCTAATTTCCATGGATGAGTTGGCCTGGGGGAGTCCAGTTTCTCTCTCCTCTCAACATATTAGTCTACAACAGCTGTAAGTGTAGAAGCAGAGGGACAGTTCTGGTATTGAGGTACCTGTCCCCCCAGTGGGAAGCACTGCTGGCCCAGGAAATTAGACTGCACAGACTATAGCAGTCCTCACTGGGCAGTGTGTGTAGCGTTGTGGAAAGGACAAGGACTTTAGTTTCAGGCGTATTTGGGATCAGTCTTGCTGCATCATTTCTTGCCTCTGAAACCTTGAGCATATTACATGACCGCTTTGCGCCTTAGTTTCCTCTTGTGTCAAATGGAGACATTAGCAGTCTTTATCTCCCTGGGTTGTCATAAGGACTGTATCATAGTGGCAATGATGCATAATAATGGTGACAATGATGATGAGGAGCATGAATTTGGACACTTACTATATACCAGACATGTTGCTAAGTATACACATTAGCTTGCATAAAGTCCTCAGAAAAATGCTGACATGTGGTGGGCATTTGATACATTTTAAGCAGCATTCTTATCCAGCACTATTGTAGGAGGTTGAAACACTTACTTTGGGGAATATGAGCATTTTTCAGGTCACTTCTCTGTTGTGAGACAGAGAAGTTTCAGCTTCCCTAGAACCTTTATGCTGAAAGGAGTATTCTTTAAGATGGATTTGAGTATGGCTGAAGAAAGAAACAACTCCAACATCTCAGTGCCTTACTCAGCCCAGTCGTATTTCTCACTGACACTGTGTGTCCAATGGGGGTCAGCCTGGGGCTCTGCTCATCACTGGTACTTAGAGCCTTTGCCTTGACACCTGTTTCCACAATATAAAATCCTAGAAAATGACTGGACTAGAGAAGCAGCAATTAAATGTTTCTTCTGAAAAGTACTACGTGTCTCTCTTGCTCACATTTGCTTGGCCAAAGCAAGCCACTTGGCCACATGTAACTTGAATGTGGTGGGGAAATGCTATCTATTACACAATATTGCAGGAGAACTAAAGTATTTATGAACAGCCCAACAACTGTGGACCTTGATGACCACCACAGAAGGACACACTCTGGATGGTGAACATCACTGTTTATAAAAAATGAATAATAGCTATCATGAACAGGGCACCTGTTATATGATAGGTATCGTGTCAGGTACTTTGCATTCACCTATTAGTTAATCCTCCCAGTAGGGAGGTCAATAATCTTCATATTATAATGTAGAAACTGAGGTTCAGGGAGGTTCGCTTACTAAAACTTACTAGGTATTAAGTATAGCATGAGCATAGTCCACTCAATTTTTCTGAAATTACACGAAAATCTTTCAAAAAGAACAGACACTAGAAACAATAGAGACCGATGTCTAGTTGCTCTTCCTAATTTTTAAAGTCTGAGCACATGCCAGGATGGCAAGTAGATGTTGAATGTCAAATCGGACAGATTTACGTTGGTTGCTAGAGATCTGTAGAGAAGGCTTTCCAGTGGGAAAGAGTGATGTGATTGATTAGCAATGTCTCCTGTGGACACAGGACAAGGAGGTAGGTGTCAGCACGGCCAACAGATAGATACACCTGTACACATTTTACTTAATTTCTCTGGGTTCCATTTATTTCACATGCAAAACAAGGTGAATATGCCTCATCTCAATGAAAGTAAGAACTTGGCCAAGTTGATTTCTTTTTTTTTTTTGGCAGTACCAGGGATTGAACCCAGGGGCATTCTACCTCTGAGCTACACCCCCGGCCCTATTATTTTATACTTTATTTTGAAACCGGGTCTCAGGAGGTTGTGGAGGGCCTCACTAAGTAGCTGAGGCTGTGGAGGGCCTCACTAAGTAGCTGAGGCTGGCCACAAACCCGGATCTTCCGGTCTCAGCCTCCCAAGTACTGGGATTACAAGCGTGCGCCACCACGCCCAGCCTAAGTTGATTTCTTTATGTCCTCTGAGGGCACCAAAACTTCTGTTCCTAGTTGCATACATTCCAACTGATTTTATGCACACTATGCTATCATATATTTAGGAAAACCCATTTGTATATGTGGGATGGGATTGAGTAAGGGAACTTAACAGAATGCTGATATCCTGCCAGAGGGCAGGTACAGACAAGGCAGACAGAACCCTCGGGCTACACAGCCAGAAACGGAAGGGTAAGTAATGGCTGCGGAAGGACAGATGGAGAAGGCCAACACATAAGAATAGATGCAGAAAGCAAAATACAAAATTTGCATGAGTTTTAGGGATATCATATCAGAGACCAAGGAGGGAAAGAACACTGGGGTATAGGAATGCCATTCATCTTGATTTGGGGGACCAGGGCATCAGCCTGGGAGAAGAGCATTTGGAGCTCCACAGAACTTAAACCTATTTTCCTATACCTAGAATATTTGGAAACGTGCTTTTTCCTTCTTTTCTGTAGGTGGTAACCTAATGTTTTCCCTTCAATTTAAGGAAAGATTTCTTGTGAAGATGCCACTTTTTTCCTTGCAGCTGAGGTAAAACAAGGGAAGCATTTTTACTCAATTTGGGTTAGAAGTTAAGAAGATATGTATGTGGCACATGCCTATAATTCCAGCTGCTTAGGAGGCTGAGGCAGGAGGATTGCAAGTTTGAGGCCAGCCTGGGCAACTTAGTGAGACACTGTCTAAAAATAAAATAAAGAAAAGGGATAGTGATATAGCTCAGCAGTAGAGTGTTTGGCTAGCATGCACGAGACCCACCCTGGGTTCCATCTAGTATTGTCGAGGAGAGGAGGGGAGGGAAGGGGAGGGGAGATAGGAAGGGAGAGGAGAGGAATAGAGAGGAGAGGAGAGGAGGAGAGTATGGTCTCAGGCCAGCACAAGTGAAGAAGCCCAAAAGTCTCCAAGGTGAAGGTTGGGACCCACGTGGATAATGGTCACAATCCTCTCACAGATTTTTGTTGTTACTATTGCTCAAACTTTGGAGGATTTTATCTTCTTATCTCTTAAAAAAAAAAAAGAGGTCATCCAGGCCCACCAATCAGATAGACCACGTTAATTTCCAATACTCTATATCTTGGCCTGAAAACCCATTCCAGTTTCCAGCCGCAACAGGGGGACTATTATGTTTTCTTCTTCTTTTCTTGGTTCTACTTCCCCCTAAAAGACAAACAGTTCTCCTGACTTCAGAAGCAAATACTTCCATGAGGGCAGAAGAAAGGCTTACATCTACATTGTGCAATATGATAGCCTTTAGCCACATGTACCCATTTAAATTTAATATGAAATTCATTAAAATTAAATAAACTTTAAAAATTCATTCCTGCGTCACACTATCTGCATTTCAAATGCTCAGTAGCTAGTGGCTACTGTAACAGTCAGTGCACAGTGCTCCCATCATGCCAGAAAGTTCTTTTGAACACACTGGCCTTGACCCTTGTGCAGAGATCTAGAAGGATAGGATTCAAAAGCTGTCTTCATCCATAGAGTCCTTTCCTCAATGGCATGGGGCTCTCTCTGGGCCTGTACAATTTTCTCGTGTGGCCAGCAAAACAGTGATGCTGGTGATGATGATGATTTACGTTTATTTACTACATGGCATGTGCCAAACAGTGTTCTAAGGGTTTTTTTTTTTTTTTTTTTTTTTTTTTGCGGTACCGGGGATTGAACGCAGGGGCGTTCTACCTCCGCGCTACGCCCCGGCCCTATTTTTTTTTATGCTTTATTTTTGAAACCGGGTCTCACGAAGTTGCAGAGGGCCTCGCTAGGTAGAGAAAGAGAGAGAGACAGAGACAGAGACAGAGAGAGAGAGGAGAGAGAAAGAGAGAGATCGATCGATCGATCGATCGATCGTGCGCTCGCATGCGCACTGAAGTTGGCTGCGAACCCGCATCCTCCGGTCTCCACCTCCCAAAGTACTGGGATTACAAGCGTGCGCCACCACGCCCGGCGTGCTCTAAGGATTTTAAACATGTCATTCAATTACCACTACAATCCCAAGGAAGACACTATTCATTTAACAATACAGAAACAGATTCAGAGAAATTGTGATCACACAACTATCAGTAATACCAGACGTAATTGCCATTATTCAGCTGTTTTTATGAAAATGGAAATTTCATATGGATCAACCTCATACTGAGTGATAGGGCCAGGTTTAAAATCCAGAACAAGACGGGCATGGTGACGCACGCTTGTAATCCCAGTACTTGGGAGGCTGAGACTGGAGGATCTGGGTTCGTGGCCAGCCTCAGTTACTTAGTGAGGCCCTCTGCAACTTAGTGAGACCTGGTTTCAAAATAAAGAATAAAAAAAAATGGGGCTGGGGGTGTAGCCCAGAGGTAGAATGCCCCTAGGTTGAATCCCCGGGACCTCAAAAAAAAATAAATATCCAGACCAAGTTCAATGTGGCTAAGCCTCTGTAAGTGACCACCTTGAAACCTACTTCACAGGGCAACTAGAGGATTAAAATGGAATAATGTTAGGCGGGCGTGGTGGCGCACGCTTGTAATCCCAGTACTTTGGGAGGCTGAGACCGGAGGATCCAGGTTCGCGGCTAGCCTCAGCGCGCGCACACACACTCTTTCTCTCTCCTCTCTCTCCTCTCTCTCTCTACCTAGTGAGGCCCTCCGCAACTTCGTGAGACCCGGTTTCAAAATAAAGCATAAAAAAATAGGGCCAGGGGTGTAGCGCGGAGGTAGAACGCCCCTGGGTTCAATCCCCGGTACCACAAAAAAAAAAAAAGGAATAATGTTGGTTCTGTGACAATGCAGAGTGAAGCTCATGAAATGTTCTTTTTGTTTCAACTCCATTCTATCTGTCTTATTCACTGGGGAGGCAGCTCACAGCTGTCTGAGCAGATGTGACCAGTGAGATTGGGAGGAGGCGACCTGTTACCATTTACTGGATTCCACCCCAGGGACCTGGAAAATTCCATCTTTGTCATCGAGCCCTCTGCCAATCCTGCCCCCGACCAGTCCCCACTCCTTACTCTCAGAGTCTCTTCTGTTGGGTAGGTCTGGGTCATTTTCTCTGGGCCTTGAGCAGAGGCAGGGTTGATGAACACTGGCCCTTCCTAATCCCTGTGCTTCTTAGCAACCCCAGAAGCCACCCTTCATCAACAAACCCTAACCCTAACCCTTCAGAAGGAGCAGGAGGGCCGGAGTGAATAGCAGGGGTGTCTGCTGGGTTGAGTGTGTCTGGTGGTTATGTAAGCTGTGCTCCGGACCGCCTGCACCTTGTAACTGCATGATTGTATCTGGCAAGGAGACTGATTCAAATTTCCTCCTCCTTTTATTTGGCAAGAGGGGGAAGAGGAGCCTCTCTTGGCTCAGGGGTTGGCTGCTTGGGTGGGGCTTTAGAACTTGGGAGTAATTTCTATCCATATGAGGAAACTTGGTCTCTTAAAAGCCAAAGTATAGGATGGCCAGATCCAACAAAGCAAAATATAAGACACCCAATTAAATTTAAATTTCAGATAAATAATTTTTAGTAGAAGTATATAGCATGCAATATTTGGGACATCCTTCTACTAAAAAATGATTTGTTGTTTATCTGAAATTTAAATTTACCTGGTGCTATTTGAATGGGTGGCCTCCAAAATCCAGGTGTTGCCAGTGTGGTAGTATTAACAGGTAGGGCATTTAAGAGATGATTGGACCATGAAGCTCCTCCCTTGCAAATGGAATTGAGGCCTTTATAAGAGGCTTTGTGCAGCCTCTGGTGAACTTGCCCTTCAGTGTGTGAGGATGCGGCGTTCCTCTCCTCTCCTCTCCTCTCCTCTCCTCTCCTCTCCTCTC
>PVJS01018140.1:0-35265 GCA_004027185.1 Glis glis | reverse complement strand
AACATAAACTAGGGCTGGGGGTGTAGCTCAGAGGTAGAATGCCCCTGGCTCAATCCCCAGTACCACACACACAAAAAAAAAAAGAAGAAAATTTTTGTGCAAGGCCCTGGGTTTGATCTCAGGAAGGAAGGGAGGGAGGGAGGGAGGGAGGGAGGGAGGGAGGGAGGAAGGAAGGAAGGAAGGAAGGAAGGAAGGAAGGCAATTTGATATAAAAATGGAGAGAATTTGTTCTTAGTAGACTAGAATTTTTTTTTCTGACCTACAAGAAATAATAAAGGGAATCCTTCAGGTTAAAATGGAAGAACATTAGGCAGTAACTCAAATTCATATGATGAAAGACAGCACCAATGAAGTTAGTACATAGATAAATATAAAAGACTGTATAAACATAATTTTTGCTTGTAACTCCCCTTTTTCTACTGTATTTAAAGGATAAATGCATAAAGCAGTAACTATAAAATCTGTGTTGATAATGACACATATACAAAGATGTAATTTGTGACAATAATAGCATAAAGGAGGTATAAATGAAACTGCATAGGTGCAGAGTTTTAATGTATTATTTAAGTGCAGTTGGTAATGCAAATTAGATTGTTATCAATTAAGATGTTAATGGTAATCTCCAGGCAACCTGATAAAATAACTATTAAGCTGGGTGTGGTGGCGCACACCTGTGATTCCAGTACTTGGGAGACTAAGGCAAGAGGATTGCAGGCTTAAAGCCAGCCTCAGCAACTTAGCAAGACACTCAGAAATTTTGCAAGACCCTGTTTCAAAATAAAAGGGGCAGGGGGTGTAGCTCAAAGGTAGAATACCCCTGGGTTCAATCCCCAGTACCAAAAAAAAAAAAAGTGTATGGAGGTGCTGGGAATGGTGGTGGTACCTGTAGTTTCATCATTTGGGAGGCTGAGGTTGGAGGATCGCTTGAGCCCAGGAGTTTGACACCAGCCTGAGCAACACAGTGAGACCCCATCTTAAAACAAACAAACAAATATAAAGGTATGTGGTTTCTTTGGGGGTGAAAAAATGTTTTGGAATTAGATGGTGGCAATGGTTGCACAACCTTGGGATTATACTAAAAACCACTGAGTTGTACACTTTATTTTGTGTGTGTGTGTGTGTGTGTGTGTGTGTGTGTGTGTGGTACCGGGGATTGAACCCAGGGGCATTCCACCTCCGAGCTATATCCCCAGTCATATTTTTTATTCTTTATTTTGAAACAGGGTCTCACTAAGTTGCGGAGGCTTCACTAAGTAGCTGAGGCTGGCCGCGAACCCAGATCCTCCTGTCTCAGCCTCCCAAGTACTGGGATTACAGGCGTGCACCACCACGCCGGGCACCACCACGCCGGGCAAGTTGTACACTTTAAAGAGGTGAGTTTCATGGTATGGGAATTATATCTTGAGAGAGAGGTGCTTAGACAAGAATGGGATAAAGGGGAATGGAACCAATCCATGATTTCAGGGACTTAAAAAGTTGGAAGAAACAGCTGCTTCTCAACCCTGAGCAGAGATACATTGAGTGACAGCAAGCTATTGAATCTCCAGCTTAAATCAAGGACTAAGTGGCGGTGGGGTGGCACACCCAGGGCTAAGTCTCTGATGGATTAGACAGGCACCTGGTTAATCCTTTCAAGAACCAAAATGGCTCAAGGAAGAGACTAAAGGTCCCCAGAATGACTGAAGCACTCAAACGTAAGTCAAGAGAAAGTGCTCTGGCTGTACAGAGCAAAGGAGCATATCTAACCTACAAAATCGCTCTGGAAGCGATCTCGGCCCCACCACGGGCATTGGCGCTGTCTCCGAATCAGATGGGGAAGAAGCCAGTTAGCTTTGTTATTTCTTTAAAGTTTTTATAATGGAGAATTGAAAGACATAGAAACGAGCACAGTCCTCCCCCTTATCAGCAGTTTCACTTTTCATAGTTTCAGTTGTCCTCAGTCTACTGCAGTCTGAAAATATTAAATGGAAAATTCTGGAAATCAACAATTCACAGGGTTTATTATTTATTTTTTGTGGTACTGGGGATTGAACCCAGGGGTATTTTACCTCTGAGATACACCCCCCCCAGCCCTATTTAATTTTTTATTTTGAAACAGGGTCTCAGTAAGTTGCAGAGGGCCTCGCTAAGTTGCTGAGTCTGGCTGAGAACACATGATTCTACTGTCTCAGCCTCCCAAGTACTGGGATTACAGGCCTCTGCCACCACACCAGCTAATTCGCAGGTTTTAAGTTGTGCATTATTCGTGTGTGTGTGTGTGTGTGTGTGTGTGTGTGTGTGTGCTAGTTGGGATTGAACCCAGAGGCATTCTAACTCTGAGCTACACAGCAGCCCCGTTTTATTTTATTTTTATTTATTTATTTAGTGGTACTGGGGATTGAACCCAGGGGCATTCTACCTCCAAGCTACACCCCTAGGCCTATTTTTTTATTCTTTATTTTGAAACAGGGTCTCACTAAGTTGTGGAGGGTCTCACTAGGTAGCTGAGGCTGGCCGCGAACCTATGATCCTCCTGTCTCAGCCTCCCAACTACTGGGATTACAAGCGGGCACCACCATGCCCAGCCCTATTTTATTTTTGAAACAGGGTCTTGCTAAGTTACTGTTCTAGTCTCGAATCTGCAATCCTCCTATCTCAGCCTCCCAAGTACTGGGATAACAGGGGTGTGCCACTGCGCCTGCTAGTTGTGCACCATTCTGAGAAGTGTGATGAAATCTCACACCATCCTACTCTTGTTCTGCTTGGGAGGTGAGCCATTCCCTTATCCAGCATATCCACACTGGATACACTACCTGCCTGTTAATTACCTAGCAGCTATCTCCATTATCAGATTCACTGTTGCACAGTACTTGTCTTCAAGTGACCTTTATTTTACTTTTTCTTTCTTTTTCCCTTCCTTCCTTCCTTCCTTCCTTCCTTCCTTCCTTCCTTCCTTCTTTCCTTCCTCCCTCTCTCCCTCCCTCCCTCCCTCTCTCTCTCTTTCTTTCTTTCTTTCTACTGGGGATTGAACTCAGAGGCATTCTACCTCCAAGCTACACCCCCAGCCCTTTTTATTTTTTATTTTGAAACAGGGTCTCACTAAGTTGCTGAGGCTGGCCTTGAACCTGCGATCCTCCTGTTTCAGTTTCCCAAGTACTGGGATTACAGGTGTGCACCACCACACCTAGCTCTTATTTTACTTAATAATGGCCCCAAAGCACAAGAATAGTGATACTAGGATTCAGTCGTACCAAAGAAGAGCCATAAAGTGCTTTCTTTAAGAGAAAAGGCCAAAGTACAATAAGATATTGAGAGAAAGAGGGAGAAGGAGGGAGGGGAAGAGAGAAAGAGAGAGGGAGAGAGAGAGAGAGGAGAGACAGAGAGAGCACATTCATAACTGTTATTACGGTGTATATTATTATTTAGATTTAGAATGTCCCCAGACCTCATGGTGTAGACAAGGCAGCCACGTTAGAGGTGGGGCTTGGTTGCTGAGGAGGGGTCCCTGGCAGTGTGGCCTTGGGGACTGTATCTATGTCCTTCCTTCCTTGCTTTCTCTGCTTCAGGAGGGGAGCAGGGTCCCTCTATTGGTGCTCTCTGCCTCCTGCCTCCATGCCCTGAGCTCCACAGACTTCATCCAACCTAACATGGACTGAACCTCCAGAACCGTGAGCGAGTAAATCTTCCTTCTTCTAAGTTATGGTCGTCAGGTGTTTTGGGTCACAGCAGTGAGACTGCAGACTGCTACCATGTAATATTATAATTGTTGGACTTTATTATTAATTACTGTTGTTAATATCTTACTGTGACTAGTTTGTAAATTAAACTTTATCATAGGTGTGCATGTATAGGAAAAAACATAGTACATATGTATACCTATCCACAGTTTCAGGCATCCACTGAGAACATATCCCTCGCAGATAAGGGGGGATGACTGTAGAATCTAGAACCCCACATGCTCATCACCAGCTTCCACAGTTAGAGCCTCACAGCATAAATCTGTAGACCCCATCCAGCCCACAGCCCATCATCAGCATACACCTGTCAAAGGCAAGGGCGCCTGCACAAGACTGTAATCACCATGCTGTTATCGTACCTCCATAGCACCAAGAAATGGGATCCTTCCGTGTCTACGACCCACCAGCCAAAGGGCATGAGGGAATCTGGAGGCTGGGGCAGTGGCCTGGGAGCTATGGCTGCCTGCCTTCCCCGCAGAGGTCTGGACTGTCTCCTGCACCCTGCATCCTGGAACAGAATCCTCCACCTTGAATCCTGGGATGGGTTCAGGGGACCCATTTCTCTCTGAGTCTTAGTAGACTCTCATTTGCCTGTAAGTGCCTGTTGCTTTTTTTTTTTTTTTTGGTAGATGATGATACAATTTGCCAGTAAGACAGTTATTTCTCTTTCCTCCCAAATCTTTACCCCCTCATTTGTTTATTTCCTTAGAAAATTGGCAAGGCCTCCAATACTGTGTGGACTGTGAGTGGTGACTGTAAACATCCTTGTCCTTCCCTAATTTTACTTATTTATTTATTGTGGTACTGAACATTGAACCCGGGTCACTCTACCACTGAGCTACATTGCCAGCTCCTTTTTTTTTTTTTTTTTTGTGGTACTGGGGATTGAACCCTGGGGCATTCTACCTCTGAGCTACACCCCCAGCCCTATTTTTTTTTATTCTTTATTTTAAAACAGGGTCTCACTAAGTTGCAGAGGGCCTCACTAAGTAGCTGAGGCTGGCTGCAAACCCAGACCCTCTGGTCTCAGCCTCCCAAGTACTGGGATTATAAGTGTGCGCCACCACACCCGGCTCAGCCCTATTTTTTTTTTAAAACAGGTTTCACTAAGTTGTTGAGGGCCTCGCTAAAGTGTAGAGGCTGTTCTTGAACCTACGATCCTCCTGTCTCAGCCTCTCAAGTACTTGGATTATATAGGCGTGTACCATCACACCTGGCTTATTGTTGGTTTTGATGTCTTATTTCATGTCTCATTAATTCTTTTTTTTTTTTTTTTGCGGTACTGGGGACTGAACCCAAGGGGCATTCTATCTCTGAGCTACACCCGAGCCCTATTTATTTATTTTTATTTTTATTTTTATTTTTATTTTTATTTTTTTGGCGGTACTGGGGATTGAACTCAGGGGTATTCTACCTCTGATCTACACCCCAAGCCCTATTTTTTTTCATTCTTAATTTGAAACAGGGTCTCACTAAGTTGCAGAGGGCCTCACTAAGTAGCTGAGGCTGGCCGCGAACCTGCGATCCTCCTGTCTCAGCCTCCCAAGTACTGGGATTACAAACACACACCACCACACTGGGCTTCATCTCATTAATTCTTTACTTTGTATTTCTTTGGTTTGCTCTATTCTTCTTTTCTCAAATCTTGAGTTGAGTTCTTAACTCTTTTGCTTTTAACTTCTCTTATTTCCTAATGAAACATTTCTAAAATAGTACCTAACTTCAAAAGACTGCTTTAGTCACACCCTCCAAAATTTGTTATGTGATATTTTCATTATCATTTGGTCTTCAGTATTTTAAAATATGCATTATAATTTCCATTTTAATACAAGTTATTTGTTTCCATGCTATTTAATTTCCAGCCATGTGCAATGTGTCGATTAGGGGGTGGGCTGGGCTGATACTACAAGGACCCAAGAATGTAGGAGCTTAAACAGGAGAGAAGCTGGTTTCTCTGTCTAGCAGGGGGTGTGCAGGGTGGTGGGCTGCTCCCAGGCTCCTCAGAGGTCCAGCCTTCTCTCTCTCGCCCACAAGCAAAGCTTCAACCACAGCTGCAGCAGTGTTCTGACCAGTGGGAAGGGTAGAGGGAGCACCTAAGGCCAGTAGACAACCAACAATTCTTTGATCCAAACCTGGTCACTTACAGCATGAGCTGGAAAAATGGAGTCTGCAGCTGGGCAGTCCTTTACCACCACATGCCCAGGCTGGGAGTCCCATCAATAAAGAAAGAAGGAGCCGGGCGTGGTGGCGCACGCTTGTAATCCCAGTGCTTGGGAGGCTGAGACAGGAGGATCACAGTTCTGCCACCAGCCTCAGCAGCTAAGCGAGATTCTCCGCAAGAGAGAATCTTGCCTCAGCAAGAGACCCTGTTTCAAAATAAAAAATAAAACAGGACTAGGGGTAGAATACCTGTGGTTTCAAACCCCAGTACCACACACACACACACACACACACACACACACAAAGGAATGGAGGGGCGGACAATGGGGTACAGCCAGTGCTCCAGGGGCTTCCTTGTTGGAGGTTAGCAATATCCACATCCATTCATTTTGCAAGAGGTTGGTCTGCGCAGTGATCACTGTTTGGGGCATTCTAAAATGTCTTTGCGGCCAAGAAAGGAGTGGAAATGTTTTTGTGGGGTTGGTAAGTGCGTGTGCTGTGTCTGTGGAGTGTGAGGAGCTCAGGAGTCCTGGGCATCTGGCAAACCAAACTTCCACCTCCCTGATGTGTGCTCCATCTCCCTGCGCTTCCTGAGCTGCTCAGAGGGGCCCGGCGCTCTGTGTTCTACTGTTCCTCTTAGCAGCAATTTGGCACCTTCCTTGCCTGGATGGCACTCATCTGTAATTCTGTGTCAACTAAATAACAGAGAGACTCTGTAGGAAAAATGAGTTTAATTGGGAACAGCAAGGGACCTCCAAACCCAGGCTGCTATGAGGGGTCACAGTCCCATGTCAACAGGCTGGGGCTAGGGGAGGTGTTTATTTATTTATTTGGTACTGGGGATTGAACCCAGGGGCCTTCTACCTCCGAGTTACACCCCCAGCCCTTTTTAATTTTTTTTTTTTTAAATTTTGAAACAGGGCCTCGCTAAGTTGCTGAGGCTGGCCTCAAACCTTCGATCCTCCTGTCTCAGCCTCTGAAGTCCTGGGCTGGCTGCTTTGAAATGAAGCTCCTTAGTGGCAGCGGTGGGGCAGCAGTGAAGGTGCTGCTGGGAGTCTCCATGGCAGCCGCTCATCTGGAATGCCTGTGCTGTCAGCCCCGGGATGGTTCTCACAGGCAAAGGGGTCCTTGCTATCATGCTAATACGCATGGGGCGCCTTCACCCTGCCTGGCCTGGCCTGACTCATTTGCTTTTGAGGTTCGATTCCCACAGCTCATACCTCCTCCAGTTGGCGGGAGACCTGGCGGCTTCCCTTTGGTTCCTGCCTCTGTTTTAACAGTATCCCTGTAGCCAACCTGTCTCCTTTGTTCTGTTTCAAACCCAGTCCAAGAGTCGCTTTCCACTGGCGAGCTCAGCCCTCCACGTTACACATCTGCTGTTGTGTGGGTTAATTTCTGCCATCTCATTGTGCACATTCTGTCTAGTGTGCTGTATTTTTACTTTTTTCTTTTTCTCTCCTCCTTTTCTGTTTGCCATTGGATACATCAAATTATCCTTTTACACCCTGTCCTTCCTTCACCTCTGGCTGCCCTGGGGGTCACACGTCCACTTTTCACAGGGGTCAGCATCTGCTCTCACGGCCTCTGCACGCAAGGCCGGGCTGTGTGGAGGCGGCTCGCTCTTCCTCTCCTGGGTCTGTGGTCGGGACCCCTCCCCAGCACCTCATGTTTGCTTCTTATTCCTCCTGTCAGCCACACAATGGAGTCTGAGAATATTGTCACCGCCAGGAGCTCCATTTGAATGATATTTGAATGGCTGGATACGAAGTCTCAGAGCCCAGCTCTCTCCACCCAGTGATTCTGAACAACCACACCATTGTCTTGTGTGCTCCGTGCTACTACTAAGAAACCTGACCCTCCGCGGCGGGCTTTTCTCTCCTGCTCTGGCTTAGAATTTTCCTCTTGTCCTCAAAGCTTTCCAGCCTCGCCATGTGTCAGGGGGTGGAGTTTGTCAATGTCTCTCCTTTCTTTTTGGCTCTGGGAAACCCAGGCCCATTTCTCCTTCCTGCTCCTGGGTCGACGTGTCCTCTGCCCCCCAGGACTCCTGCAGCCTGGATATAGCATCTGCCCTCCATTCTCCGCCGCATTTGGCTTTTCTTTTGTGCTCTGGGTTTCCCGTCCTTCCTGGCTGCCAGCCGCAAGGCCCTGCCTTCTGTCCCGCAGGCTGAGTCCTCCCTGAGCCCCTCCCTGAGCCCCTCCTGCCGTTCCGCAGCTGAGTCCTCCCTGAGCCCCTCCCGCCCTGCGCCTCCTGCTGCGGATCAGTCGGCTCCGCAGACACGCATTCCTGCCCTTGCATGCCAGGCAACTTCCCTTGTTTTCTTTAAAGTGCACTTACTTTAATTTTTTTTTTTTTTGTACTGGGGATGGAACCCAGAGGATTTCTACCTCCGAGCTACACCCCCAGCCCAATTTTATTTCTTATTTGGAAGCAGGGTCTCACTAAGTTGCTGAGAGCCTCGCTAAATTGATGAGGCTGTCTTTGAACCTGTGATCCTCCCGTCTCAACCTCCCAAGTACTGGGATTACAAGCGTGCACCACCACACCCGGTTATTTATTTACTTTTTGAAATAGGGTCTGACAAAGTTGCTGAGGGCCTCTATCCTCGATCCTCCTGTCTCAGCCTCCCAAGTGCTGGGGTCACAGGTGTGCGCCACTGCGTCCATCCGGCTGGCTTTAATCACTGCACATCGCTGATGTGTTGTCAGCACTCATCTGCCTCTGGGTGGCGGCTACTCCTGGGTAGCGGCTCCTTTCGCCCTCATAGTTCCCTTCTCCCATCGGCAGTGTGAGGGAGGCCATTACAGGCCAGACCTCAGGGTTCTGGGTGTAAAGTGGGCTCCCCAGGGCACTAGGGGCCACCACAGTCCCCTTGTGGGTACACCCTCAGGCAGAAGCATGTTTGAGGAGGTGGCCCCCCAGTCCTCTAGCTC
This sequence comes from Glis glis, assembly GCA_004027185.1. NCBI lineage: Eukaryota > Metazoa > Chordata > Mammalia > Rodentia > Gliridae > Glis > Glis glis. The sequence goes on along the minus strand of PVJS01018140.1, from coordinate 26,458 downwards.
TGGGGTTTAGGGGCCCAGGTCGCCACTCCGTCCACACCTGTTGACAAAGGCTGTGGTCAGGATCTTTTTTTGTGTGTGTGCATGGTTCTGGGGATTAAACCCAGGGGCATTCTACCTTCGAGCTCCACCTCCAGCCCTTTTTATTTTTTTGTTTTGAAACAGGGTCTAGCAAGGTGTGGAGGGCCTTGCTACGTTGCTGAGGCTGACTATGAACCTGTGATCCTCCTGTCTCAGCCTCCCAAGTACTGGGATTTCAGGCATGCGCCACCACACCTGGCTTGTGGTCAGGATCTTAAGGGTGGCAAGGACCTGCAGAGGGGTGGCCAGGGACTGTCCCCAGGCCAGGTGGAGCCTGCGTGCACCACTGCCTCCTCCCTCAGGCAGCCCACCTCCCCCAGGGTCTCACTGGGTGGTTCCTGGAATCCGCACTTCCCCTCTTGCTCCCTGAGTTTCTCCAGGGAGTGGCCATTTGGGCAGGAGGAGTGGAGCAGCCCCTCCCCGGGGAGCGGGTGGGCACTGGAGGGAGGAAGGCATCTCAGGGCCAGGGTTCTATGTGTGTCCATTCGTGCGACCCCTGAAGGGTCCACAGAACCTTATCCAGGCTTTGTGAGTGGGGATGAAGAGGAAGGAGGAAGGAGCACGAGGTCAGGCGTGGGACCTGGGGACGGGTCCAGCAATGCAGCTGGGGTGCAGCGGAGACATTGCCTGCTGGGCTCTGACTGCAGCCGAGACGATGGACCATGTGGCAGCCCCAACACCAGGGCCAAGGGTGATGTCTGAGGCATTGGGTCCGCAGGCCATGGCCTGCTCATCAGGCGCAGGGCCCGCAGCCAGAGCAGACAGCAGTCCCGGGGCCTCACCTGATTTTCATGAGAGCTGAGGATGGCCGCTGCCACCCCAGGCTGGACCAGTCATAGTGAGGGCCCCTGTGTTAAGGAACACCAAGTCTCCTTAAGGAAGGACACCCCGAGGATGTCCTCCAGGGCTTCCTCTGCCCGCCTTGCCAGGGTGCTGGGGAGGGAACTGGAGGGCCAGGGGAGAACCGATGGACAAAGCTCCAGCTGGCACCTCTCCCCGGGGCTAAGCACATTGTGGCACCATCACAGGAGACTAGGGCGGGTGGTACAGTGGTGCCCGGGGCTGCCGCTCCAAGCACAGATAGCTGGGCAGCTGGAAACCATAGGAACACATTCCCTCACTGCCCAGGTGTGCCCAGGTACACTCCAGGTGCTCCCAGCTGCCCCCACGTATGCTCAGGACACACCCCATGTGTGCCCAGGTGCCCCCACATATGCTCAGACACACCCCAGGTGTGCCCAGGTGGCCCACATATGCCGCAGATGAAGTGCTGATCCAGAGGCACTCTCTTCTTTCCCTTCCAATACATAGAAAGTGTTGGAACTGGTTTTCTTCTGTCTGTCTGGGCCAGCAGTACACCTCGCACTCCTTCCTTAGCATCAGCCCTGCATGCTTTGGGGGGGCATTGCCTGCCAGGACTGGGAGCAAAGACCCACAGAGGCACCAGCTGTCCCAGAGACTTCTCTGCCCACCCAGCACCAGCTCCCTTGGCTACTTGCAGCCCTGGGTGGAGGCCTCAAGTGAAACCACACTCATGTATCCTTCTCTGCCTTTTTTTTGTTGTTTTTGCATTACCAGGGATTGAACCCAGGGGTATTCTACCTCCGAGCTACATCCCCAGCCCTATTTTTTTATTCTTTACTTTTGAAACAGGGTCTCACTAAGTTGCGGAGGGCCTCACTAAGTAGCTTCTCTGCTTTTTAAAGCAAATACACATATGTATTTTCTCCTTGTGGAGGGCTGGATGTTAGCGTCTGGGTATGTGGGAATGTGGCCTTATTTGGAAAAAGTTCTTTGTGGACATAATTAGATTAAGGTTCTGAGCCGAGCATGGTGGCGCAAGCCTGTAATCTCAGTACTTAGGAGGCTGAGACAGGAGGATTGCAGGTTTGTGGCCAGCCTCAACAACTTAGTGAGGCTCTCCGCAACTTAGTGAGACCCTGTTTCAAAATAATAAAACATAGGGCTGGGGGTGTAGCTCAAAGGTAGAATGCCCCTGGGTTCAATCCCGAGAACCAAAAGAAATAAAAAATAAATGGATGAAGGGTGGGCCTCCGGGGCCACGGCAAGTGTCTGTGTGGGAAGAGAGGGGAGCAGGTCGAAGCCGGCAGAGGCAGAGATGAGTGAGGCTGCCTCAAGCGGAGAAGGTCTGGAGCCTCCTGGAGCCAGAAAGGCAAAGCAGAGTCCTTCACCCGGATGTTGGACTTCTGGCCTCCAGAGCCGTGAGAGATGTATTTCTGTTATTTTAGGCACCACTGTTGTGGTTCCTTGTTATGGAGGCCAGAAAAAAATGAACATACTCATTTCCCACATAAAAAGTAGCGTCCCATGGGAGGTTCTTCCCTCTTTTCTCATTTAGGCCCCAGAGCCTTGAGCTCCCTGCCCAGGCTCGAGCACCAAGGCTGGCCGGCTGTGGCCACTTCTGAGCGTCCCATCTGCCTCTGGCCAAAACCAACATGGTACCCGGGCAAGGTGCTACCCTCTAACTGCAGCTGGAGGGGAGGCCTGCAGGGGGCACCAGAACGTAGGGCCGACCTGGGGCTTTAGGCCCCTTCCCACAGGGAGCTGCTTCTCTACTGCTCTGACTTCCTGCAGGCTTCAGTCCCATCCCAACAGAACCCTCAGGCCCACCACAAACCTCCTCCTGGGGTGACCTGCACCCCTTGGTGGGGCTGGGCAGGTCCACACTGATCTGCTCCCAGCTGCTGGGAGGCACACCCTGAGTCTGGAATCCCCAGTTCACACGGCAGGTTCACGTTCACGCTGGCAGGATTAGTCTGATCTGAAACCATGCTGGGCCTTGCTTGTTCAGGCCCTGCCCAACCCTCCGGCCACCTGCGTCTGCTCAGATTCATTTGAAAGCTGAGCAGTTCCTCTGGTGTGGAAGCAGCTGGGCTCCTCTGGTGTGGTTCTGCCCTTAGGGGCATCAGTGGGAACAGATGGGTATGAGGGCCTTTGGCCTCAGGGCAGCTCAGCGCATCGGCTTTGTCGATTTGGAAGGATGGAGGACGGCAGAGGAGGATCCTGACTCGGTCCTCAGCATCCCCGAGTCTGCAGGCGCTTGCAAACTGGTGTCAGCTCATGGTGGTGTCATCTCATAGGTTCAACTCCCCGCGGGGTCTGGCTCCCTCGTGACTGTCTCAACCCCCAAGTGTCAGCTGAGACTCCAGCCGAGGGTCTGGAGACTTGTGCTGGTCACTACCTGGCTCGGGTCTGCCTGGCGTTGTCAGCAGCAGCCTCCGGCTCTGCCCTCCAGATTCCCAGTGCCCTCCCAAGGCCTAGCGGAGACCCCTGGAGCTGCTGTCATAGCCCGGGAAGCTGGGGTTTGGTGGGTACCTCTCTGTTGCCTGTGTCTTGTTTCTTAAATAGTTTCCAGCTCAAAGGGAGGGGAGGTGGGGAGGCATGGCCACCCAATAGGCCAGTGCTCAGTGCCCCCAGGTCCCCTCCAGGCTGCCGGCACCTGCCTGGCCGGTGTCTGCCTGGTGGGCCCTGTGCAGCAGGGCCGGCTGCTCCCCTCTGGTGTGTAATTTGGGGCCTTGCATATAAGCAACAGAAATTTGGGCAAGAAATAATTTGTTGGAAGAATAATGAGAGCACACTGAATTGTTAGGGGGCTGGAGAACAACCCAGGGATGAGGGGGCCCAAGGTCCCGAGTGGTGAGAGCAGGAGGCTCCAAGCAGGGAGAGCGGGGACCCCATATGTCACCTGCTTGGATGGCCATGGTCAGTCCCATGCTAGCGCATCCTGGACCAGTCAGGGTCCTGGAGTGGATTTGGGTCCAAGCCCATACCATGAGCTGGGGGTAAAGCCTGGGGGTGTGGGAGCAAGGAAGCTGGGGACCCCGGCCCAGGAGCACGAAGTGATCCTAGAGGCGCCACCTGCCCAGGAGCCCCCAGGCTGGCTCAGGTCATCTTGCTCAGGTGCCTTCACACCTGGACTGGATTCGTTGATTAAGTCAACATAATTGTGTTCCTGGCTCTGGCTGGGTGGAGCTCCTGGAGCAGGGAGACATGCTTTAGACCAGGTGCTGCTCGAGCAGGTGAAGGCGCCTGCTGAGAGGCACTCCCGGGCCCTCCTGCCACCTGAGTGTGGCCGTGGGGAGACCTGAGCCTCGGGTGCGGCTCCTTGGGAGCAGACACCAAGGCAAGGATGTGGGTGAGGACAAGTGAAACCAGAAGAGAGCAGAGGCGGGGAAGAGGGGCAGGGAGGGGCAGGGAAAGCAGCCAGGAAGGCTGCCTGGAGCCCTCCCGCAGGACTCGGGGGTCTCTGTCCAGGCCTGGGACACTCACCAGTCATCCATTACTGGCTGCCCCGGCTGACTTAAGTTGGAAAACACTTTGCCTCTCTGTATTCACAGGCCTAGCAGGTCCCCAGAGCCTGAGAACATCTTTCTGCACAGGTACGCAGGTGTACCCAGGGAGCAGGTGTACGAATTCTGGTGGGGGCCCTGAGGGAAGCCCACCTGGGCTCCCTAGGATCGACTTGCTCCTCACATTCAGTTCACTCTGCCGATTCTTCCAAATTGTGATGGCCATGATTTCTAGAAAAAAAAAAAAAGAGACTGGTAAGGGGAGGGTTGGTCAGGTGAGATACAGCCCGGCCGCTGTGGTTGGTCCCAACTCGGCAACCACACTGCCGACTGCTCTGTCCCTGACACCCATTTCTCATCCTTGCCTAAGACGTCTGCTGGACCCAGGCCCTGCTCGGAGGGGTGAGCCTGACCCTCAGACAGCTGAGTCCCTGGTTACCACTTCACTGGGCCCTCTCTGGGAACCACTCCTCCACCTGCAGGCCAGGTGTGTCAGGTGCTGTCGATGCCACCCCAGCCCGGCAGAGCCTGACTTGGACTTGGCCCAGAAAACCAGTGTGCCTGGCATCAGGACTGGCTCCTGGGTGGGAGGCAGGTCTGTCTCCTGGGTGGCCATAGCGGAGGACCACAGTTGGGCGGGGGGCTCAATACAATGGAAAGGAATTTCCTCTCAGTTCTGTGGGCCAGAAGTCTAAATGAAAGGTGTCAGTGTATAGTGCCCCCCTGAACTCCAGGTTAAAACTTTTCCTGCTGGGTGTGGTGGCACATACCTTAATCTCAGTACTTGGGAGGCTGAAGCAGGAGGATTACAGGTTTGAGTCCAGTGCATGGTAACTTAGTGAGACCCTATTTCAAAATAAAAAAATTAGTGCTGGGAGTGTAGCTCAGAGATAGAATGCCCCTAGGTTCAACCCCCAGTAACACACACACACACACACACCAAAAAATAAAACAAAACAAAAAAATACCCTTTCTGCCCGTTCCAGCCCTGCCCCTGGTAGTGTCTGCCCAAACTCAGTACCTGGGCTCAGCTCCAGCTCAGCCTCCACGTCACAGGGCTTCTCCCCATGTCTGTCTTCATGTGAGACTCTCACGAGTTCACCAGTCACACTGGATTAGGGCCACCCTAATGACCTCACTTCGCTTGATGACATCTGCAAAAACCTGTTTCCAAATAAGGTCACACTCACAGGTCTTCAAATTAGACCTTCTTTTTGGGAGGGGGCAGTACTGGGTATCTAAGCCAGAGCCTCACTATTCTAGTTGGAATTAGGACTTGAACATAGCTTTTGGGGGAACAGAAGTCAACCCATAACAGCAGGTGACCCAGCCAGAGCCATGCCAGCCATTGTGATGTTTCCAGAATTTCTGGGAGAGGCTGGTGGGCGTCTGGCCCCACGTGGGTTTCACCATCTGCCTGGACCTGCAGGTCCCAAGGCTTCAGGCTCACCAGGCTCAAGGCTGCGTCCAAGTCCCCCGTGCACCCTCGCTGAGACTCCCCCGGCCTCCGTCCAAGGCCCCCGTGCACCCTCGCTGAGCCTCCCCCCGCCTCCCTCCAAGGCCTCTGTGCACCCTCGCTGAGCCTCCCCCGGCCTCCGTCCAAGGCCCCCGTGCACCCTCGCTGAGACTCCCCCGGCCTCCCTCCAAGGCCCCTGTGCACCCTCGCTGAGCCTCCCTCAGCCTCCAGAGTCACCGCTTTTGCTTTTATTTTTCAACCCAGTTTGAGCTGGGTTTCTGGTGACCAGCCAAAGCCGAGGCTCTGCCCATCCCTCCAGGGCTGCAGAGCCGCAGACCTGCCACATGGCCGCTCCCCATTCTGTACTCAGGGAAGGGCTGGGGCCCCTCCACCACCTGGGACAGGGTGCAGGTCCCTCAGACTCATGTCCCCAGACTTTAGGCTTTTCTATCACCAAGATGCCCGCGCTGCTAAGGATAGAAACTATTACTGTTGCCATATTTTCCTTCCTACTAAATTTTTTTACCTTGCAAAGAAAAAGCCACTTATCTTGAGATATACCCCCTGCCAACTGAGGCCTCCATCAGTCAGCTCTCCCAGGACCCGTCCTGTGCCACCCCTTCCTCCCAGGGGCTTGGAGCCCCCTGGAGAGAGAGAAGCCTCGCGCATGTGCCCTGTGCCCATCCATCTGTGAACCCAGCCTCAGGCTCCTGACCTACCTGGCTACCTTGGCTCCCACTTCGGCAGGTACCGAGCTTCAGGCCACATCAGTGTGCCAAAGCTGGTTCTGGCCAGGCTGACCTCTGGCCACCATGGATGTGCCAGGGCCTGTCTGCAGGTGAGATGCTCTCCCCTGGGACTGGTGTGGGCTGCGCTCCTCTCCCCAGGGTGGGTCCACGTGTACCTGCCCCCCTCAGCCCTGCGTGCATGAGGCCTCCTGTGCCTCCCAGGTGTGGCAGGGGCTGGGGCCACCTGAGGGCCAAGAGCGAGGCATGGGGTGCACTGGGCCAGCCGGGGCCACTGGACACGGTGCCCAGGGCAGCAGTGAGAAGGTATGAGGAGGGAAAGTGGAGGAAGCGTCCCGGGGGAGGCAGCCTACATGAAGGCTCTGGGTTACTTGCAGGCACAGGTGGGTGTGGGCAGCCTGGGGCTGGTGCCCCTCCTCCTGGTGGCTCTACCCCGCCTGCTGTGGCACAGGAGCCCCTGTGCAAGGGGGGCAGCATGGCTGGCTGAGCTGCAGGAGCGGTGGGGAGCAGCATCAGTGCCCGGAGGCAGGGTGAGGGCAGGGCTGGAGGGTTCAGCTGGGTGGGTGTGGTTGTCCCCGTCCAGGAGGGGTGGGCTTGGCCCAGGACCCTGGCCTGGCGCACCAGGAAAGCTGGCAGCTGCCCTAAGTCTGCCCACGGTCTCCCAGGTCTCTGCTTCGAAGTCACAGGCCTGGGCCAGCCCAGGAGGCTTTGGCCGAATCTGACCTGGCCCTGCCTGGGGGAGGCAGGCCAGGGACCAGGCGTAGGGGTGGGCACCTGCTCCCTCCTCCCATGGGAGGCCTACGGACGAGTGGGGAATAGGGCAGGGGGCCATTTCAGGCTTGGCGCCTTGCGGGGCAAAGGCCCAGATGCTAGATGGGGCTGCTGGTCCTGGGTACTCCATTGCCTCTGCCAGGACGTCCTGGCAGCCTGGTGGGCACAAGCCATGAGGCTGGGTGCTAGAGTGGGTGGGCCTGTGCTGGGACACACCCTTCCAGCCCACTGAGGCTCTCTGTGGGGACCCACATGGGTCTGAGGTGGGGGCTGAGAACAGGGAGCGGGCAGGACAGGGTGGGCCGTCCTAGGGTGTGGGACAGACAAGCCCTCCCGGGAGAGGCGTCCACCACCCATCCACCCACAGCGTGTCTGTGGCCTGCCCCGGCCTGTCTGCCTGCCCACCTCGCCCAACATTTTGCGATGGAAAGTTCCCAGGCAACAGCAGCACAAACCCATGACAAAGAAGAGGCCGGGCAGGGCGGGCCCGGGGGTCACAGGCTGGGGGGGGGCAGCTGGGAAAGGGCAGAGCTGGCTTCAGGCCCCAGGGTCTCCAGGGCACCACTGTCAGCAGCCGAGGGGCTGGTCCACGACCTAGGTTGCCCATCCCTGTCCCTCACCCAGACAGGGATGGCTGCTGGGAGGGTCTGGGGACCTTGTGGCAGTGGACACAGGGGACCTCAGTGTGTCTGCCAAGCACAGCATCTACACCTTGGTAGAGGAATGGTCAGATAGAAGGATGGGCGAGTGGGGGTGGTTAGATGGGCCCACAGAGCGCACTGTGCACCTGCAGGGACCCAGGAGAATCCACCTCCTCTGCTGGGGACTCACCTCCCCACCTTGTCCAGCAGGCCTGGGAGAAGGGGGCTTCCAGGCTGGAGAAGGGATGGGCTCATTCCAGGCCCAGGTGGGAGAAGGTGTGGCCAGGTATGGGGTTCCTGGAAGCAAGAGCCGACCAGACTGGGGTGTCAGAAAGTCTTGGGTGTGGGATGGTGGGTGGAAAGGTATTGAGAGCCACGTGGGTGGGGAGGGGGTTGCAGCCCAGGGCTCCCTGGGGTCTGTATGGCTGCAGAGAATTCACCTGTGGTTTCCCAGCCCCTGCTCCCAGGAGTGTGTGCGATGCCTGTACCTCCTCTCGCTCTAGCCATCTCTCCATCCATCCTCCTTGACCTCCTACCCAATGGCCCGAATGGAGCCTGGGGGGGGGAGTGAGCACCCCGAAGCCTCCCCTTTAGCCCTCTCACTATAGAGGGAACTGAGGGGGAGGGGTGAGAAGCTCCAGCTGAAGCCCCTTCCCCAGCCCCTCCCCCACCGCATGGCTGAGGTCAGGCACAGGTTTCCTAGGAAACTAGAAGCAGGAAGGGGAAGCGCTGGGGCCAGACTGGCTGGCCCGCAGCTGGGCTGGCCAAGAGGAGTCTGAGGAGAGGCCAGGTGCGGGGACCTCGGCAGAGCTGGGTCCTGGGTCACTCCAGCCCCCCAGGCTTGGCCAGCAATACAGACCCCAGAGGTGAGTCGGGGGACGTATCCCCAGCACCAGCCAGGGCATAGGGGCATGCGGGTACAGGCAGGCCTGTCCTCCCTGGTCCTGATCTGGGTCCTCTCACCCCAGCAGGGCCGTCTTGCAGCACAGGTGGCTCCACGATGGGGAACCTGGCCTCACGGTTGAGCTGCCTGGGGGAGAGGAGGAGCCGCTTGGGGAGCGGCCCCAGGGCCCGAAGGGGCACCTCCCTGCCTATAGCACCCCAGGGCCATCTCCCCCCAGAGGTCTCCTGGGCCTGGTGGTGCCCACCTGCCATTCAGGTGACAGAGGTGACAGAGACGGTGGTGACAGAGACGGTGGTGACTGAGGCTGTGGAGGTGGGGCCTGGCTGGCAAGGAGGGCAGTCGGCCCAGGTGAGGCAGGACAGCCCTGAGGTGTGGGAGGGCCAGTGGGAGACCGGGCAGGCTGGCCATGTTTCCCCTTGCAGGTGCCCCCAGCACTCCTGGACTCCCTGCAAAGCTGGCTGGATGGCATGGAGGAGCTACAGGCCTCCCAGGGGCCCCTGGCTGCTGATGCCACCGTGGCCGCTGCCCAGCTGCGGGAGCAAAAGGTACAGGTGGTGGGGTGTGGGGGGGTGCCTCATACTCCCAGCCCCAAGTCAAGCCACTGGCACATAACCAGGCCACAGAGTGCCCAGCCACGAGATCCTCAGGGGCTGGGCTGAATATGGAGCCTGATGATGGTCCCATGGCCAGGCACCCCTGCCCAACAGGGGCAGTGTGGAAGGACGGGCCAGGGTCCCCTGACCTCACCCCCTGGCAGCTGCTCCAGCGCGTGCTGGGGGAGCGGGCTCCACAGGTGGAACTGCAGCTTCGGGCGGTGGGGAGCCCTGCGGAGCTGCGCACACAGTGGCACCATGTGGTGCAGCAGGCAGAGGCCAGGTGAGGCACGGGCCTGGGTGGGAGGACGGCGGGGCAGGGAGAGTGCCACTGACCGCCCTTTTTTGGTCCCCAGGTGGGGTGTCCTGGAGCGGCTTGTCCCAGCAGCACAGAGCTTCGAAGCAGCCCGTGAGGCTCTCCTGGAGTGGCTGAGCCCAGGCGAGCAGCTCCTGGCTGAGGTGTGGCAGGGACAGCTGGGGCCTGGGGGCCAGGCAGGGGCCATGCAGGGCCTACAGGTATGACCCTGGCCTGTGGTGGGGGCCAGCGGGCCAGCGTAGGGCTCAGCGGGCTATGTCCACAGCATGTGTGCAAGGGGGCTGCAGCATGTGCCAAGGACCTGGAGAGGGCTCTGGAGACTGGCCGGAGGCTGGGGGAGCTGCTGGCAGGTGAGTGGACCTCAGCCTGGCCACTCAGCCAGGACAGCCTCAGTGCTCATGTTTAGGGATCCACGGAAAAGCCCTCCCGGCCCCTCACACACACCCCGTGCCCTCATCCCTGCCTGGCCCCCAAGCTCTCCCCAGCACTCACTGCCCTGGCCTCTTCTCCCCATGTGGGCCACAGAGGATGAAGCGCGGCTGGTAGGGCAGCAGCTGGAGCAGCTCCAGGAGCGGGTGAGGCTGGTCATGTCCAGCGCTGCCTGTGCCCGGCAGAAGGTGCTCTGTGCCCAGAGGACGGGGTCTCCTGAGCCCTTACCCCCAGCAGGCCTGGAGGCCCAGCTTGACCTGGAGGAGGCAGCCTCTGAGTGTCCAGGACTCAGGGACCAGGAACAGGTGTCTGTGCCCCCCGAGGAGGTTGTAACCCACAGCCCCCGGGAACAGGGATGGCAGGGAATGTGTGCCCAGGGCTTTTTGTCCTGTTGGGTGCCTGGGACGATGCTGGTCTCCTCCTCTAGCTGAGTGTCCAGCTGACGCAGCTGGCAGAGCGGCTGGAGCTACTGGCATGGCGAGCAGAGGCCCCCGGCCAGGCGGCAGCACTCACAGTGCCCAGCCAGGGACAGTGGCTCCCACCAGGTGCCCTGGCAGAGACAGCATACAGCCAGAATCAAGGTGCGCACAGGGGCCAAGTGCATGGGAAGCTGGGGCCAGGTGGGGAGGGGCGAGGGCTGTGCCTGAGGCTGGGCTCTAAGGTGGTCCTGTCTCTTCAGAGGCGGAGCCCCCGGAAGGTTGCTGGGCAGAGGCTGGGGAGCAGGACTCTGGGCTGAAGGCCACATGGGGACGGGCCCAGCAGATCTGGTGTGGCCTGGCAGAGCAAGCAGCGACCAAGGAGGGGCTACAGCCTGAGGGCAGCTGGGACCCTGCCTCACAGGTTCTTTGGATGACTTGGGGGAGGGAAAGTCACCCAGAGTCCCTTGGGAGGAGAGGGGAGGCCATGGGGAGGCAGGACACCATGGGGACTCTTGGGCCAAGCTGCTGTCAGCTGGTGGGAGGGGCAAGCCAGAGGGTACCCATCTTCTTGGGAGGCAAAGAGGACATGGCAGGGGGCAGGAAAGTTGAGGGGGCAGGACCAGTGAGGGGACTTCTGGCAGTAACTCTACGACTCAGCTCCCATGCATCTCACAGGCCCCCAAGACATGGCCCTTCTGCTGTCCCAGCAGGGTCAGGATTGGAGCTCCAAGTGGGCCTGGACAGCCCTACCCAGACTCCAGGCTGTGTGGGGTGGGGACAAGAGGACTGAGGTGTCTAGGCACACCTTCCACCATCTCTAGTCAGGGGAGTTCCCAATGGAGGTCACCGTGTTACCTCAAATGAGTCCCATTTATGCAGCAGCTGGAAAGGAAATGCATATTTGCAGCAAGATAGGAAGCAGGCCACTTCAGAGGTACAGGCTGGGCCTTCTCTCTGCGCTGTAGTGGCTGGGTCTCCCTCTGCGACGTGGGAGGAGCGGGGCCTGCACGAGGCAGGCTGGAGGTCTGCTCCTGCATTGAATTCCACCTCTTCTTCACTTGCTCGGCCAGCTTTATTTCCCAGATTTGGGGCTCTGTTAGTTTCTTGGGCTGCTGAAACCAACTACCCCCAGCCCCGAGGCTCAAACCCCAGAAACACCGTGGCTGAAGTTCCCAAGGCTGAGTCTGAAATCTAGTGTGGGCAGGGCTGCCTCCCCAGAGCAAGGGTCCATCCCAGCCTCTCCTCAGCTTGTGGCCGGCACTTTCTTTCTCTGCCATCTATCACTCCGCCTCATTACACTTGCCACAGCCTCTTTCCAAGTTGTCACATTCTGGGCATTAGGGGTTAGAATTTGAGGGGACAAAATTCAACCAGAGAGTAACCCTGCTGACCTTTCCTCACCTGGATGCTGAGCATTGGCACAGCACTGGGCAGTGGCCGCCTTGCTCCCAATGACCTAGCCTCTGAGGCCCAGGGGAGGAAGGACAACCTGTGTCACCCTTGCTGATGGGGGGCAGTGTGAGGCACAGGTGGGGGTATGCAGGAAGGGGATTCAGGAAGTGGGAGACATGCTGGCAACAGGGTCCAGCCCCCACTTTAGCCCTCCACCTGGAGGGCAGACAGGTCACCAGGCCCCTCTAACAGCAGGAGTTCCCGAGGGGAGAGCAGATCCTGGTGGTGTCTTGGCTGTGGAAGGGTCCAGCACTGCGAGGAGGGGCCGCCTGTGAGGACACCTGCCACCCAGGCCTGTGGATGGAGCTGCTGTCCTACCCCTCAAGGGAGAGGTCAGCCTGCCACTCGGCCCTCCCCGCCCCTCCCCTGCCAGCCCTCCCTTCTGCCCATGTCTGCCATGTCTTCTCTCCAGGCCCCACAGCCTGGAGGGGACGCCGCTGCTCATGGGCCACCTTAGGGAGGAGCTGCTTGCATGCCCCCACAGGCTGAGCCAGGTCAAGGCCCTCGGGCCCAAGGTGGGACCTGTGGTCAGAGATTCCAGCCTGCATGGTGACCTTGTGGATGAGCCCAGGGTCAGGAATGGTGATGCTGCTCTGGGACCCCCCTTCTTGGGCAATACCCTCTGAGAGCCCCTCTGACCCACAGGGGAAGCTGGGTGGCCAGCATGGCGGAAGGTGGAGCACCCTTCTCCATCTCCTCACCCCTCCCCTCTGCACAGGGCTGGGGGCCGGAAGAGCTGCCTGGGGCCCTGGGGGCTGCTGGGCTGAAGTGCTGGGCTGGAGCCCCAGGGGCGGTGCTGGCTCTGAGGGGCCCTGACCACACGTGGAGCAGAGCCTTGGCTCGCCTCCTGGGGGAGTCACCAGAAGACCTGAGCTGGAGGCCACCATGGGCAGAGGCCACCATGGGGAGCCAGAGCCACAGGAAGTTGGACCCCAGGGAGAGAAGCCAGGGGGACAAGGACCAGTGGGTACAGCTGGAGCAGGTGAGGGCCGACAGGCACGCTGCCCACCCCTGAGCACAAGAGAGAGGCTCGGCCTGGCCAGCCTCATACCTCGTGCTCACAGCAAGGCCTGGCGGGGATGCTACCTGAACTGGCTCGGCCCCAGGAAGAAGTGGTCTTGGGGTGCACACCTCAGGCCACAGCCAGCATTGTACTTCCCAGCAGGATCTCACAGACACTGCCCTGGAATCTGGCGAGCAGGGCAGAGATGGACAAGGCTGGCCCCGCTGCACCTGGAGAAAACCTGGGCCCACGCCTGAGCTTGACACCGCGTTGGGGTCAGGGCTCCCCAGCGGCCAGCGGCTGCCACACAACACAGTCAGAGTAGGGGACACAGAGGGGCTGAACACCGGGGTGTCCAGAGGCGGATCCAAGCCCCAGGGAGGCTTGGTGAGCAAGCTTGAGTGTGGGTCTTTTGGGGGTGGGGGGTGGGGAGCCTCTGGAGCTGTTTTTAGCACCTTGCCAGGGGCCTGACCCCTTCCTGGGCCTGCACAGGTGGCTCGGGGTACCCTGATGGTCCGAGTTGGAGGTGGCTGGGTGGCTCTGGATGAGTTTCTGGTTAAGAACGACCCAGGCAGAGGTGAGGATTTGGGGTTAGGTGGGAAAAGGTGGGCCAATCCCTCAGGGCCTTGGGGGTATTGAGAAGTTGAGGCCTTAGGCCCTGCCCTGGGGGGCAAAGGCACCCACCCTGGCCCCCGTCTCTGGGCAGCAAAGGGCAGGACCAGCCATAAGATCCACGAGAGGTTCCTGCACTGGGTTGGGGCTCCTGTCCGCCCCCCCGCAGAGGTCATCACCCTGAGGCTTTGGGCCTCCATCCCAGGACCTCCAGCAGACCTCTGCCTCAGAAGGTGGGTGCTGAGACAGGCCTTAGAGAGAAGGCCAGTTACTCCTGGGCGGACAGGCACCTTCTCTGAGCCTGAGGAGGGGCTGATGGGGTGGGGCCTGGCCACCCCTCCCAGACAAGGCTGCCGATCTGCCAGGCACACAGAGACCCCAGCTCTTACAAGGGCAAGGCCTGGGAGATTCCTGAAGGACAGCTGGACCCAGCAGACACTGGACAGAAAGCGGCACCCTGGCCCAGCCTCAGAGGACTGAGGAGGACCTAGCAGACAGGGACAGGAGGGAAGGGGCCCGGCCCGGGACACCCAGGGCGTGGCCTTCTTACTCCTGCTCTCAACAGGGAATAAAGTCCCGCTGGGGAAGATAACCCACCGGCTCTGCCCGTCTGCATTTCCCTTGCAAACTCCATTCAAAAGCTGTCCTGAAGGCGCGGGGCACTCTCTACCCCCACCGAGCCTGCCCGCATTCCTGCGCGGTGACTTGGCCTGGGGAGGGGCGAGGGGAGGGTCCCTGCTGCCTGACAGCCCCTCCTCGCCTAGGGGTGTTTGCGGGCAGGCCCCACCTGCCTGCCCGGCCCACCTGGCCACAGCCCCACCTCCCGCCCACGCCCCCGACAGAGGGCCGGGCGGCCGCGGGGAGGGGCCCGCGCAGGTTTAAATGCCGGCGGTGCGGGCGCGGGCGCAGAGCGAGCGGAGGCACTGCGGACCCAGCACCAGCGCCGTACAAGCAGGTGGGGACCAGCGAAACCGAAACACCTGCGGGAGTGGGGGACGGGCGTGGGGTGCAGCTGGCCGGGGCGCAGCTGGCCGGGAGCTCATGGGGAGGCTGAGGCCCGGGCCTGGAACCCCTCAGGGCAGGGGTCTCCATGGTTCACTGCACTGGGCCCTGCAGGTCTGGTTCCTACCTGACCCCTCCTAGAAAGAAGGGGGTGTCAGCAGAGTGGGCTGCTGCTCAGGGCACAAGGCAGTCAGGCGATCCGGCTGACAGTCAGGCTGACCAACTGAGAGGGAGGGAGGGCGGCTCTTGGCCTGGGGCTGGGTGAGGGAGGTGGGGCTGACCCAAAGAGGAGCTGCCTGCATCCAGGGTGTGGGTCACAAGGGATGGCCACTCTGGGTGGCCATAGGAGGGGCCCTGCCTCCTACCTGCACCTGCCCATCATGCCCAGCTCCTACAGGTCATTGATTTCTGTGTCTGGACAGCGCGGTGGGCAGTGTCCTCCCAGCAGCAGCCCACAGTGGGGTGGAAACCAGGCTTGCTATGTGACCCGGCTCAAAGGGACACCCCTGTCCCAGGCTGGAGCGCAGGCCCTGCCCTTCAGTGTGGTGACAGATAGTGGCCCACGCATGCCCCAGAGATGCAGATCCACCCTCCTCAGGAATGACTTTCCCTCCCTGGGCAGAGGGCCCTTTCCCCCAGACTCCCTCTACGTCTCGCCCCCAGCCCCCAAGACCACTGGCCCTTCTGCCTCCGGCAGCTCACCCATACTGGTGACCCTTCCCTAGGACGCTGGTCCTTGGCTTTCCTGGCTGGGGCTTGAGTGGACATCCTTGTTCCCCACGCCACCTTGCTACTCTCCAATTCCCTAGTCTGCCTCTCCCCCAGGTTCTAGACCCTCTGCCAGCTCCCTCTCCAGGCACTATCCCAGACTCCAGGTGCATACTCCTGAACTTTCCTCCAGGCAGCCTGGGAAAGGGGCAGGGCCCAGGGAGACTCACAGTAGGCCCAAGGTCACCCACAAACCAGCAGGGAGTGGCCCAGTCAGCCACAGGCACCAGGCACGTGGCACATACTACACCACACAGGTCCCACCCACCCCGCTCCTCTCTCAGGCTCTCTGGGTCGGCGCTTCCTCCCCAGTCTCTTCTTTGTTCAGGAACCTGAGCTGCCTGCAGTGCTTACCTTGGCTGTTTGGTTTCTGTGCCTTCTCCAGAATGCACAGCCTGTCTGGCGTGACAGCCTGTCTGGCGTGGCCGCCTGTGTCCAGGTCAAGGCCATTTCCGCCTGGCCACCCCTGCCCCCATGGTGGCCCAACGCCCTGGGCTCCACCTTGCCAGGCAATGAGCTGCTTCTCCTGCCTTCCCAGCCTCACCTTGGCCAGGTGTCAATGGTCTTCTCACCTGTGTTCTTCCCTGACCTGGGCCAGACACTGCCATGTGTGGTTCCCTCGGGCTCACAGGCCCAGGTGGCGGCACCATGCAGGTGTGCAGGAAAGGTACCTAGGTGGGTTCAGGAAGCAGAGTCTGAGACAGGTTGGGGGGGCTCTGGGGTCCTGTGGAGGGGAGGGAGGAAGCAGGTTGGCTGAGGGAGGTGCTGGCCCGCCATGAAGTCTTGCTGGCCCCTGAAGGCAAGGCTGGGCGGCCTGTGTCCACCACAGTCACATGCTGCCCCAGAACCAGCCTCCAGGACACCGCTGGGCTCTTCCTTGGGGAGCACACAGGAAAAGGCTGGTGGACTTCCTGGGACCCAGCTCAGGGCTCCCCAGGGCATGACCAGACCAGACTCTCTTTCTGGGAATCCTCTTGGGCCAGAGTGGCTGCACTTTCCGTGTTCTGTCGGATGCCACACACCACTCCCCACCTCCCCCTTCAGTGGCCCACCTCCTCATGGGGTTGGGTCTGCCCCCCAGGCAGCCCTCCTCTGGGCCCCAGTACCCAAGCTTAGTGAGTCACAGGGATGGATGGCGGGCATCCCCTGGTTCCAGGCTTGGCTCCTGGGCCTGTGTGGTCCTCCTGGGGCCTGGCCCTTTGGGAAAGCTGTTTTAGAGTACTAGAAGTCCAGCCTCTGCGGATGGCATCCCTGCCTACAAGGTGTCAGGTGGGATCTGGACCTCAGCTGGGCCTCCAGCAGTCGTCCGGACACCAGGACCACCGTCACGTGTTCCCAGGCCCCATGGCCAGTTTTGCTGGCCTCCTCTTGGCCTTCCCCACTGGACACTCATCCTCCAAGGCCAAGGACCTCCCAAGTACGTCCCTCAGATGATGCTTGGGGAGCGGGGCCCACTTCATGGAGGGCCTGGCGACCCTTGGCCTCCAGGGTCTGATGTCCCTGCAGGGTTGGAGCCGCTCTGCCAGGTGCTACCACTAGGCTAACAGTAGAGCTCTCCTGCAGAGAGGGAGGTCTATCCTCGCAGGTCCTTCCTCCTGCCTGGCCTGGCTGGGGCTGGGACAGCACCCTGGACCACCCACCACGGCCCCTGCCTTTTGTTCACACCAGTGTAGTGCCCTCTGCCTCCCCTCTGCCTCCTCTGGTGTCAGGGGTAAGCACCAGCCCCCAGGCTTTGTCACTGGGGGTCCCCACCACTTCCTTCCCAATAGGCAGGTCAGGACCGGCCTGCAGGCCCTGGGGTCAGCCAGCCTTAGTGGGACGTGCCCACTAAGGTTTAACTTGGTCTTCAGCCCTTCATGATGGGGCTTCCTGGGCTGCCCTGCCCCGTGGGGATGAGAGCCCCACAGCTGTCCAGCCTGTCACTCCCAACCTTTTGTGCTTTTTTTTTTTTTAATCTAAGCTTGGTTGCTTAGCAACAGTCCCTCGTCCCACTGTCCTGTGCCCTCCGCATCCTCTCCACTGTTCTGCACTGTGTCCTAAGCATGTACCCCTTAGGAGAGCCGAAAGACAGTGCTGCTTCCAGGACCCTAGGCTGCTCTCCATCTGCCAGCCAGGTGCTGGTGGACATTAATGGACCCCCAGGTGTCATCTAGTCCTGGTATTGACGCCTGAGATTCTGAGCAGGATGCCCCAGAAGGCTCAGGACCAGCATCTGTGGGAAGGGAGTGGCAGGATCTTGCTGAGGTGGCAAGCCAAGACACCGTGGCCCCGGGGGCATTTGGAATCCCTGCTAGTCCTCAGAGTGGCCCCAAGTCCTGTCAAGGGACTGAACCTGCAGTCCCAGGAAGGTGGTGCCCTCGGTGGGGCAGGTTCTGAAGAGGCTGGCAGTGGGGCTCTCTGCCCATAGCCCTCGCTGAACTGGGCTCGGATGACATGGGGTGTGCAGCGAGGCCTGCAGGACACAGTGGGCCAGCATAGAGTGGTGCCGCTGCGGGACAACTGTCGGAGAGGGTGCTCAGCACCTTCCAGGGCTGGAGTGCAAGTGGGTGTGGGGCACCAGAGACTACAGGTGACCATGTCCAGGGGCAGATGGACACATGGTTCTGGACTCCAAGACAGGCTGGACCAAGCTGCCAGTTTGGGGATCTGAGGTTAGGCCTCAGAGCTCTCTGAGTTAGTTAGTGGTTCCATGAAGATAGAGCAGAATCCTGTCACTGGGCAGAGTGCCCATGTGCCTCACAGTTAGGTCCAAAGTGTGTTTGTTGAGATTGGCAACGGTGTGCATGCTGTGCCAGAGAAGGCTGTGCTCTGGCATGAGGGCAGGCAGGGGGCCTTCCCCCAGATCCTGTGCAGAGGACAAAGGCCATGGATGGCCGCCTGCATGTGCTTCCAAGCAGAAGGAAGGTCCACCAGCACCGAGGGGCCAGGCTGGTGGGGGCAGGTGTATTAGCATCACAGAGTGGGGGCCTAAAACAGCAGAGCCTAGAAGCTTGAGGTCAAGGCGTGAGTAGGACCCCTCCTGCGTCTTCCAGCTCCTGGTGGCTCCACACTCACAGGGCCGTCTTCTCCCTGTGTGTGACTGTTGTCTTATGAGGACACCAGGAATACCAGATTGGGCCAGCCCCGCTCCGGCATGATCTCATCTCATTACATCTGCAGAGATCCTATTTCCAAATAAGGTCACACTCATAGGTACTGCAGGTTAGGATTTTGACGTATCTTTTTGGGCAATCAGTTCAACATAGCTCAGAAGGGGACAGGCCTGGGCAGAGGCAGTTGGTAGAGGGCTAGGGCCTGAAGCCAGGTGACCAGGGAAGGGCAAGGGTGCTGAGTCTAGGGACCCCAGAGCAGGGGGTGATGCAGAAGGACTGTGGCAAGGCCGCTACAGCATGCTGGACCTCAGCAGAGTTGGGACCAGAGGGTACCTGGGAAGGGCCCCAGCTTCCCTGCCCCAGGACCCTGGGGGTTTGGGATATAGGCCAAATGACCCACAGGGGAAACAGAGCCCTCAGGTCCTGGGAGGGGGCCTGGTGGCCAGCCCAGGTCCCTGTGCCTACACCATCCCTCACATCTTCTGAGCATGTTGGGGAGCCTCCTTTACTCCTCCCACAGGGATCCTATGTGCCCCACAGTGAAGCTCATGCCCCAGGAGTGTGAGCCACATCCGGGCCCTCTGCCACCATGAGTAGATGTGGGATAGTCCCACAACTCAGGGACAGTCCAGCTGTGCATTTGGAGGTGAATCCAGGGCTCACCAGCTTGGGAGGGTCTGGGACTGACCCCATGACCGTGTCTCCCCCACCTGCCCAGCCATTCAGTCTCTGACTGAGCCTTTCTGTCCCCACAGGACACACGTGGACCTTGGGTGAGTTCTGCAAGACCAGCTGTGTGCAATGAATGGCCAGGCCACTCCTCCTCTTGATGTCCTGGTCACCAACGGCACTGAGCAGGCCACCATCCCCAAAAACATGAATGCTGGGCTGGAAGCCAGCACCCCTTTCAGGCCCCAGGCAGAGGCAGCCCCGTCCACCACAGCCAGGAGCATTGCTGGAGTGTATGTAGAGGCCTCGGGGCAGACTCAGAGTGTCTACACTGCCATGAAGCAGGGCCTCTTGCCCACTGAGCTTGGGCTGGCTCTGCTGGAGGCCCAGGCAGCCACTGGGGGCCTCGTGGACCCCACCCAGGGCCAGCTGCTCCCCGTGTCCGAGGCCCTGCGACAGGGCCTAGTGGGGCTGGAGCTGAAGGAGAAGCTGCTGACCGCTGAGCGCGCAGTCACCGGCTACCCTGACCCCTATGGAGGTGGAAAGCTGGCCCTCTTCCAGGCCATTGGGAAGGAAGTTGTAGACAGAACCCTGGGGCGGAGCTGGCTAGAAGCCCAGCTGGCCACTGGGGGCCTGGTAGACCCTGTCCAGGGAGTGCGAGTGGCCCCAGAGCTAGCCTGCCAGCAGGGCCTCCTGGACCAGGAGACGTGGCTGAGCCTGGCAAAGCTGGAGCCCAGCACAGATGCCCCGGGTTTCCTTGACCCCAACACGCTGGAGCGGCTGCCGTACCACATGCTTCTGGAGAGGTGCATGCAGGCCCCTGGCTCTGGCCTGGCCCTTCTGCCCCTCAAGACCACCTTCCGCACCCTGGGTGGGGCGGCCAATGTAGCTGAGCTGCTAGAGGTGGGGGTCCTGGACAAGGAGGTTGTCCAGGGCCTGCAGGAGGGCACACTGTTGGTGTCAGATGTGAGCACACGCCCCGAGGTGCAGCGCTATCTGGAGGGCACTGGCAGCGTGGCAGGGGTCGTCCTGTTGCCTGAAGGCCACAAGAAGAGCTTCTTCCAGGCCACTGCTGAGCACCTGCTCCCGATGGGCGCCGCGCTCCCACTTCTGGAAGCTCAGGCTGCCACTCACACCCTGGTGGACCCAGCTACAGGCCGGCGGCTATGGGTGGATGAGGCAGTTAGGGTGGGCCTGGTTGGCCCAGAACTCCACGAGCAGCTTCTGGTAGCAGAGCAGGCAGTAACAGGATACCACGACCCCTTCAGCAGCTCCCAAATCCCGCTCTTCCAAGCCATGAAGAAGGAGCTGGTGGACAGGTCGCTGGCTCTGCGCCTTCTGGATGCACAGCTGGCCACAGGTGGGCTCATCTGCCCAGCCCACAGGTTCCGGCTGCCTCTGGAGGCTGCCCTGCGCCTTGGCTGCCTGGATGAAGAGACCCAGCAGCACCTCTCACAGGCTGCGGGCTTCTCAGACCCCAGCACCCATGACAGCCTGCCTTATGGGCAGCTGTTGGCCCGCTGTGTCATCGACCTAGAGACAGGTCTCGCCCTCCTGCCTCTCTCAGGGGGGGCCCGTGGAGAGGTGCCCCAGTCTTCCTTGTTCATTGAGCACCGCACCCGGCAGGCTTTGAGCCTGGCCATGACCTCCATCTCTGTGGGAAAGTTTCAGGGCCGGCCCGTGTCCCTCTGGGAGCTGCTCTTCTCTGAGGCCATCCCTGTAGAGCAGAGAGCCAAGCTGGCCCAGCAGTACCAGGAAGGGGCACTCTCAGTGGAAGGGCTGGCAACTGAGCTGAAGGCCACCATCGAGCAGGCTGCAGCCACTGCCAGGGTCGCCTTTGCTGGGCTGAGGGACACTGTGACGCCGGGAGAGCTGTTGAAAGCTGAGATCATCGACCAGGAGCTGTATGAGCAACTGGAACGTGGACAGGCCTCGGCCCAGGACGTGGGCAGCCTGGACTCCGTGCAGAGGTACCTGCAGGGCACGGGCTGCATCGCCGGCCTGCTGCTGCCCGGCTCCCAGGAGCGCCTCAGCATCTATGAGGCCCGCAACAAAGGGCTCCTCAGGCCTGGCACCGCCCTCATCCTCCTCGAGGCCCAGGCTGCCACAGGCTTCATCATCGACCCAAGAGAAAACAAGAGATACTCTGTGGAGGAGGCACTGAAGGCTAATGTCATTGGGCCTGATGTCTACATGAAATTGCTGTCCGCCGAGCGCGCCGTTACCGGCTACACCGACCCCTACACCAGGGAGCAGATCTCGCTCTTCCAGGCCATGCAGAGGGACCTCATCGTCAGGGACCATGGCATCCGCCTGCTGGAGGCCCAGATTGCCACAGGTGG
Organism: Glis glis; assembly: GCA_004027185.1. Classification (NCBI taxonomy): domain Eukaryota; kingdom Metazoa; phylum Chordata; class Mammalia; order Rodentia; family Gliridae; genus Glis; species Glis glis. Next base: position 4,855 of record PVJS01018140.1, on the reverse strand, counting down.
CATCATCGACCCCGTGCACAGTCACCGGGTGCCGGTAGACGTGGCCTACCAACGCGGCTACTTTGACCAGATGCTGAACTTGATCCTGGCAGATCCCAGCGATGACACCAAGGGCTTCTTTGACCCCAACACGCATGAGAACCTCACGTACATGCAGCTGCTGGAGCGCTGTGTGGAGGACCCCGAGACAGGCCTATACCTCCTGCCACTCAGCAGCGCGCAGCCCCAGCTGGTGGATGGCACCACCCGGCAGGCCTTCCAGAGCCTGCTGCTGTCTGTGAGGTATGGGCGGTTCCGGGGACAGAGGATTTCTGCGTGGGACCTGATCAACTCGGAATACTTCAGCGAGGACTGGAGGAGGCGGCTGCTGCAGCGTTACCGTCAGCGCAAGGTCACACTGGAACAGGTCACACAGCTGCTGGAGAGAGAGACCAGGAGGTGGGCAGACATCACAGTGCCTGCGCTGCAGGGCCGGGTCCCCATCTACCAGCTCCTCGAGACCCAGATCATTGACCAAGAGCTCCTGGACCAGGTGCTGGCAGGCGTGGTCAGCCCTGACGCTCTCCTCCGCATGGCCAGTGTCCACAGGTACCTGCAGGGCTCGGGCACTGTGGGTGGCGTGTTGCTGCAGCCTTCCAACCAGCGGCTCAGCCTTTACCAGGCCATGAAGCAGAAGCTGCTGGCACCCGGCATGGCCCTGACTCTGCTGGAGGCCCAGGCGGCCACTGGAGCCATCACAGACCCCTGTAGTCTGGAGACCCTGTCTGTGGACGAGGCTGTGCGCAGGGGAGTGGTAGGGCCAGAGGTGTATAGCAGGCTGAGGCGGGCTGAGGAGGCTATCGCCGGCCTCCGAGACCCCTTCTCTGGGAAGAGGGTATCCCTATTCCAGGCCATGAAGAAGGGCCTTGTTCCTGCAGAGCAGGCTACCCGCCTGCTAGAGGCCCAGGTATCCACAGGAGGGGTCATCGATCCCACGGTACACTACCACCTCCCCATGCCTGTGGCCATCCAGCGTGGCTGCATCGACCAGGAGATGGAGACAGCCTTGTCCAGTTCGCCCAAGACCTTCCCCACGCCAGACGGCGGAGGGTATACCAGCTATGCCCAACTTTTGGAGCAGTGCCCCCGGGACGAGACCTCTGGCCTTCACCTTCTGCCCCTGGAGGAAGGTGCTCCTGCTCTCCCCACAGACACTCAGCTCCAGGAGACCCTGCAGGCCACATCAGGGACTGAGAAAGGCGTGTCCCTCTGGGACCTGCTCACCTCCTGCCACTTCACCGAGGAGCAGCGTGCAGGCCTCCTGGAGGACTTGCGGGTTGGGAGGACCTCTGTGCCGCAGCTGCAGGCCACCGTGTGCCACCGTGTGCAGGAGGCAGAGCTCCTGACCCAGGCCCGTGTCACAGTCCCTGGCCCACGGGGTGATGTCCCTGCTGTCTGGCTGCGGGATGCCGGCATCATTAGTCAGGAGGTACTGGCAGCTCTGGCTCAGGGCACACAGTCACCCACTGAGGTCGCCCAGCAGCCCACAGTGAAGGCCTGCCTCTGGGGCACAGGCTGCGTGGCCGGTGTGCTGCTGCAGCCCTCCGGGACCAAGGGGAGCATCGCCCAGGCCATAAGGGATGGCCTCCTGCCCACAGGCCTGGGTCAGAGACTTCTGGAGGCCCAGGTGGCATCCGGCTCCCTCGTGGACCCACTGACCAACCAAAGGCTGTCCGTGGAGGATGCAGTCAAGGCTGGCCTGGTGGGTGGGGAGCTGAGTGAGCAGCTCAGGCAGGCTGAGAGGGCTGTGGTGGGGTACACAGACCCCTTCTCAGGGGGCTCCCTCTCTCTGTGGCAGGCAATGGAGAAGGGGCTGGTGTCCCAGAGTGAGGGCTTCCCCCTCCTGCAGGTGCAGCTGGCCACAGGGGGTGTGGTGGACCCAGTTTATGGGGTGCACCTGCCCCACGCAGCAGCCTGCAGGCTCGGCCTCCTGGATGAGCGGACGAGCCAGGTGCTGAATGCCACCGAGGAAGACAACAAGTTCTTCTTTGACCCCAGTGCCCGGGACAAGGTGACGTACCAACAGCTCAAGGAGCTCTGTGTACTGGACCCTGACACTGGCCTGTGGCTGCTGCCGCTCTGCCAGGACACTGCACTTGAGGTGGACGAGCACACTGCCGTGGCACTGAGGGCCATGAAGGTGCCTGTCAGCGCTGGGAGGTTCCAAGGGCACAGTGTGTCACTCTGGGACCTGCTACACTCCGAGTATGTCAGTGCCGACAAGCGGCGGGAGCTGGCGGCACTGTGCCGGTCGGGGCGAGCCACAGCCCTCCGACAGGTGGTCAATGCAGTCACCGCCTTGGTGGAGGCTGCGGAGAAGCAGCCCTCACAGGCTGCCTTCAGAGGGCTCCGCAAGCAGGTGTCGGCCAGGGACCTGTTCAGGTCTCAGCTGATCAACAAGCAGACGCTGGACGAGCTGAGTCAGGGGAAGAAGACGGTACAGGAGGTGTCAGAGATGGACAGCGTGAGGCGGTCCCTGGAGGGAGGCAACTTCATCGCTGGGGTCCTCATCCAGGGCACCAAGGAGAAGATGAGCATCCCAGAGGCCCTGAGAAGGCACATCCTGCGGCCTGGCACGGCCCTGGTGCTGCTGGAGGCACAGGCAGCCACAGGCTTCGTCATCGACCCTGTGGAGAACCGGAAGTTGACTGTAGAGCAGGCATTTGAGGCAGGGATGTTTGGCAAAGAAACCTACACAAAGCTGCTATCGGCTGAGCGTGCTGTCACCGGCTACACTGACCCCTACACTGGGGAGCAGATCTCGCTCTTCCAGGCCATGCAGAGGGACCTCATCGTCAGGGACCATGGCATCCGCTTGCTGGAGGCCCAGATTGCCACCGGTGGCATCATCGACCCCGTGCACAGCCACCGGGTGCCAGTGGATGTGGCCTACCAGCGCGGCTACTTTGACGAGGAGATGAATCGCATCTTGTCAGACCCCAGCGATGACACCAAGGGCTTCTTTGACCCCAACACACACGAGAACCTCACCTACTTGCAGCTGCTGGAGCGCTGTGTGGAGGACCCCGAGACGGGCCTGTACATGTTACAAATTGTAAAGAAAGGAGAAACCTACACATACATCGATGAGGCCACGAAGCAAACTCTGCGCTCCAGAACCGTGAAAATGCACGTGGGGAGGTTTGCCGGTGAGACGGTGTCTGTCTGGGACCTGCTCTCCTCTCCGTATTTCACGGATAGGAGGAAGAGAGAACTTGTGTGGGAATACAGAGCCCAGAGCATGGGCCTGGAGAAACTCTTGGAGGTTATCACCACTACTATTGAAGAAACGGAGAAGCAAAACCAAGTCATCAAGGTGGCGGCCATCCACGGGGATGTGACCGCTGCAGAACTGTTCAACTCTGAGATCATCGATAAGAAGACCCTGGATGCACTTCACAGCGGGAAGGACACGTGCCAAGACCTCTGCCACCTGGAGCACGTGAGCACCTACCTGGAAGGCAGCGGTTGCATTGCTGGGGTGACCACACCCTTCACCCAGGAGGTCATGAGCTTCCAGGAGGCCAGCAAGAAGGAACACATCCCCGCAGGATTTGCAGCTCAGCTGCTGGAGGCACAGGCAGCCACGGGGTTCCTGCTGGACCCCCACACCCACCAGAGGCTGTCTGTGGACCAAGCCATGGCGGCCGGCCTAGTGGACGAAGAGCTGCAGGAAAGGCTTGTGAATGCTGAGAAAGCTGCCACAGGCTACACAGATCCAGCCACAGGGGAGACAATTCCGCTGTTCCAAGCCATGAAAAAGGGGTTAATCAAAAGGGAGGAGGCACTGAGGCTGCTGGAGGTGCAGATGGCCACAGGGGGTGTCATCGACCCACGGCACCACCACCGGCTCCCGCTGCAAACTGCCTATAGGCGCGGCTGTCTGGATGAGGACACGTACGCGCTCATTGCGGGTCAGAAGCACATGAAGAAAAGGTTTATGGATCCCAACACACAGGAGAAGGTCACATACCAGGAGCTACAGGACAGGTGCCAGAAGGAGCAGAAGTCGGGCTGGGCCCTGTTCCCAGTAGTCAAGGACACAAGAGAATCTGAGTACATCGACGAGCCAACCAAAAGGGCCCTGGAGGCAGAGCAGGTGGAAATAACAGTGGGGAGGTACAGAGGCCAGAGGTGGTCAGTGTGGGAGCTGCTGAACTCAGAGTATGTGACAGAGGAAAAAAAGCATGAATTGGTTAGGACATATAAAGGGAACACAGCCCAGGCACTAGGAAAGGTGATACAGGTCATTCTGCAGATGATCGCAAACAAGGAAAAAAGCAGCAAACAGCTGTGGTTCCGAGGAATCAGAAAGCAGATCACAGCAGCAGAACTGTTCAGCTCGGCCATTATCACCAGGGAGACGCTAGCAGAGCTGGAAAAGGGAAAGAGCACAGTGGACCAGGTCCAGGTAGACGAGCGCGTGAAAAGATACCTGGAGGGCACCAGCTGCATCGCCGGTGTCCTGGTGCCCGTGAGGGGCGAGCCTGGCCGCCAAGAGAAGATGAGCATCTACCAGGCCATGTGGAAGGGTGTGCTGCGACCCGGCACCGCCCTGGTGCTGCTGGAGGCCCAGGCGGCCACAGGCTTTGTCATCGACCCTCTGCATAACCGAAGGCTGTCCGTGGAGGAGGCCGTGGCCGCGGGCGTGGTGGGTGGCGAGATCCGAGAGAAGCTGCTGTCCGCGGAGCGCGCCGTCACGGGCTACACCGACCCCTACACCGGGGAGCAGATCTCCCTCTTCCAGGCCATGCAGAGGGACCTCATCGTCAGGGACCACGGCATCCGCCTGCTGGAGGCCCAGATCGCCACAGGA
>PVJS01018139.1:0-35270 GCA_004027185.1 Glis glis | reverse complement strand
GATCTCACTAAGTTGCAGAAGCCCTTGCTAAATTGCTGAGGTAGGCCTTGAACCTGCAATCTTCCTATCTCAGCCTCCAAGTACTGGGATTACAGGCATGGTTTATCTTATAACAACTGTGTGAGAGAACAAGCGTGGACATTTCATGGATGAAAACAAGTCTCAAAAAGGCTAGACTATTTGCACAAAGACATGCAGGTAGTATGTTCCCGTGCGCTGAAGCAGAAGAGGAAGAGGAGGGAGAGAGGGAAGAGACCAAAAGTCATTGCCCAAGTAATGGCCGGAACCAGGACCACTGGGGCGTCTATCGCTTAACAAAGCCAAGATATCAAAATGGTTTCTTACTGTTATTATGAACCACAGTTGAGACAATGAATAGGAAATTGAAAACTTCCTTGTTCTTTGCCATTTTCTCGAACCATTTAGCTCTGCTCTACTACTGCAGGGAGGTTGTCAACCTCACAAAAGCAGGCACATTTGGAAGCTTCTAGGCTCTGTTTTTATATCTAGCTACTTTGGTTGGCAAAGGGTTAAATGACTACTGCTTTATTTGCAATTTATTTATATTAAAAGTGGAATGTCAAGTTCATGCAGGGTGAAATAAAGTACTCTCTATAAACATGCAAACAAATGCAAGTGTTCATTGCCAAAAATATCCAAACAAACCAAACCAGAAGACAAGAAATATCTCCTTGGCTCATGCCGTGCAGTGCTTCCACATGGCCTGTTCAACAGAGGAAAGGAAATCCTGAAATTCAAGACCAAACTCAATCAAATACGAATTTAATGTTGTTCCTTGATAGTGGCCAAGTTGTGGGGGATTTGCCACTTATCTGGCTAATTTGAGCGCTGTGCTGGCCACTCCCGTGATAAACTCAGGCTCCTCCAAAATCTAGTGAAGGACTGGAATCTTCTGGTATTTTCCCAATTGTCTTCAGAGTCACTTGAATGATATTGTGATTTCACTCATCCTCGTCTATTTACTTGCATCTGTAAACCTACTTAGGAATCTTTTGATAAAAAGTAAATTCTTTTATTTTCATGGATGCTGACATACCCACACATGCCTATACATGAGCTTCGACTATCTAGGTGTCCTGAGCCTGTGTGGTGTCTTAGTAAAGAGAGTGGCTCTGGGACCTGCACACCCCTGGATTCTGGCGATGACAGACATGCGACTTTTAAAGTACTTGTGCATCTGGCATTATTGAGCATCACCAGAGAGACAAGGTCTTAGATGAAGACGAGGAACTGATGTGGAGCCTGCACTGCGCCTGTGCCAGTTCAGGACCTAGAAACTGGTGGAACAGGTTTGGTGCCTACTCTGATCTACGCACACGAAACTCAAGAGGTCTCCCAGAGAGGAGAGTTTATAGGATCCTGGTTCTGGTGTCTTTTCTGAGAAGTGAGGAAATAGAAACTGACGTCTGTTTTCTCACCCATTCCACACTATATTTTTTAAAAAGTAACTGGGAATCCTGAAAATTACATTGCTGTACATTAGAAAAGAGTCCTCCATCAGTACTGAAACAGCATGCATGTATATTTAAATGAACACAAAGGCCTGGTCCTAACCTAGGAGTTTAGGTTCGCAGCACAGCCTTGTCAATAACTCGGATGTGTGTTGGCCCACTCTTTGAATGAGCTGCAGCTGCAGTCCTGTTCCTAATTCCAGAGGTAGAAAAAACCCTGCATTTCTTAAGCAAATGGCATAAGATGTAAACAAAACCCATACTTATTCCAGTAATTCTTGAATCAATTTATTAGGGTATATATAGTATCAGATCAGTTTGCTGACTTGCCTACAGGGAAGAAATCAATAGAAGAACAGTCTTCATGTCCTTCTCACATCTGTTTATAGAGGATGTCACCACCAAAGACAGTGGCACAGTAGGGCTTAGCACTCCGTGCAGCTGACTCCTGCTATAGAGTGCAGAGCCTGGCCAGGTGGCTGGGGTCAGAGCTCATCTCTAATTAGTTTCTAATTCTGTCGACCTCTCAGCATCAGCTTCCTCATCTGTGAAATGGAAATATTAATGGCATATGTAATATTCATCCTCTGAAGTTGCTGTCAGTTTTTTTGTCTGGTAGAAATGCTGTTTTTCTTCCTTCTAAAGATACTATGATTTTGTCTGATTCAGGGATATTTCCAGTTGGCAATGGTCATTTCCCAGGCTCCACTAGAGAGGCTTGTGACCAAGTTCTGGCAAGTGACCTATAAGCAGATGTCACTGAGTGGGTCTGCCCGGAGGAAGACAGATTTCACTGGCCCATGCTTTTGCTCTTCATCTTCCCCGCTGCCTGGAATGTGATATAGTACCCAGTAATAGAACAGATATGCAGGTCGGATTAAGGAGCATCGCTCCTTGGGCAGCTGCACATATAATGGACTGCCCATCAGGCTTGTATCCCTTGTTATATGAGAAAGAGAGAGAAAAAGAGAACCCTATTAACTTAAACCTCATGCAGCCCAATGCAACCCTAACCAATAGACTACCTAACGAAGTTGGCATGAAGAATTTATGAGATGTGAAGTGCATGGTGTGCAGCCTGGCACAAAGCATTCAGTCGTACTTACTTATACTGACTTACCCATGGGAAAGAACTATGAGTAGAGCAGCCCTGGTTACCATTGCCATCCTTTACGGGCATGATTCCCTGCCAAGTGGGGTCCCTCTCCTCCATCTGATCATTATGAACCAGCTAACTGGTTGACCCCTGGTTGCCACTCTCTCTCAGCATTTCCCCTCCTATGGCCTCAGGGAGACCCTTGGTGCTCTGCTTCCGCAGTGATCGTGGAACTCCTGTCTTTTGTCTTGCTTCCTTGCTGACCCCGGGGTGATGCCACATTCAACATCACTCCACGACTCGTGCACCCAATACAGTTCTCATTTCATTAACATTTTCATTTTGTTTTAACTACCTCTCATAGGGGATACTAATGAAATTCTTAAAGAAACCAGATGTGGTACCTGGCATAGGTTCGTGGCCCAGAAATTGGTCTAGGAATTAAATTTACTGACTAATGTTCCCTCTAATAAGTTCCACACCCAAAGAGTCAAGAATGGCAGTGTTCCTAAGAATAGATAGAGTCTTGACACTGGCAGTACTAACATATGTTATAGTAGCATATAAATATATACCCATATATAATATATATTCAAGACTTATTATGGGTGCATATATGATATATATACATCTATGAAACCATTACCTCAATCAACATAATGGATATATATGACCTGTACATCCCCCAATTTTTTTGCACCTTTTTGTAATCCTTTCTCTTTGTCCCTTCCCATTGGCCCCCAAATTCCACTCCAAGCTTCCACTAACCTATTTTCTATCAATAGTCTGTATTTTCCATAATTTTAAAGTAAATAGAATCATTTCATAGGTACTCATTTTTGTCTTGATTTTTTCATTTAGCAAAAGTCTTTTGAGGTTAATTCATATTTACCTATATCAACAGTCCATTTTGTCTTATCGCTGTATAATATTCCACTGTATGGATATAGTATGGTTTGCTGATCAAGTTAAATGTTGAAGGACACTTGAGTTGTTTCTAACTTTTGCCTATTATAGATAATATCTCTATGGACATTTGTGTACAAGTCCTTGTATAAACATATGATTTCATTTCTGTTAAGTAAATACCTAGGAGTAGACTGGTTATACTATATGGTAGGTGTGTATTTAACTCCTTAAGAAGCTGCCATACTATTTTCCAAATGGGTTTTACCATTTTTCATTCCTAGGAGCACTGTGGGAGAGTTCCGGTTTCTCTAGTTTATTTTGAACTTTCTAATCTGTTCTGTTGAACTATCTGTCTATCTTTACACTAATACCACATGGTTTCCATTACTGTAGCTTTATAAGACTTGAAATCCATTGTTAGTTGTCCAACTTTGTTCTCTTTCAAAGTTATTTTTGTTTTTGAATTGAATTTTACCTTTGTTTTTCTAGTTTCTCAAGGTGGAAGCTGGGATCATTGATTTGAAATCTTTCTTTCTTTTCCAGTATAGATATTTTTGTGTTATCAATCAAAATTTTCCTAAGTACTGCTTTAGCAGCATCCCTCACACTCGATAAATTGTTTTTATATTTTTATTCATTATACAATAATTTCTAAGGCTTTCAATGTCTTCTTTGACCCATGTGTTCTTCAGATGTGGGTTATATAGTTCCCAAATATTTGAGGGATTTTCCAGTGATAATCTGTTACCAATATTTAATTTTCATTTAATTCCATTACATTCATAGACTATGCAGTATATTGAAACTTGTTTTATGCCCCAACTGTTTTATAGTCTAACTTGGATAAATGTTCCATATGCATTTGAGAAAAGTGTATTTTTCTGTTAGTAGGTGGAGTGTTCTATAAATGCCACTTAGGTCAAATTGGCTGGTAGTGTTACGTCTTCTTGAAGTCTTCTATTTGTTCTATCAATTATTGAGAGAGGGATGCTGAAATCTCTGGTTAATTGTGGATTTGTCTATTTCTCCTTGTATATCTATCATTTACTTTTGTTTTATATATTTTGAAGCTCTCACATAAAAAATTATTGTGTTTTCCTGGTGAATTGACCCTTTATCATTATGAAGTGAACCTCCTTATCTGAGGTGATAGTTTCCAAAACTATCTCATCTAATATTGATATATACACTCCAAATCTCTTTTGATTCGTGTTAATGTGACATACCTTTTCCATTTGTTGACTTTTAACTGCTCAGTGTCTTTCTATTCAAAGTGGGTTTCTTCTAGTAGATTCATAGTAAGATTCATATAGTTGACTTTATTTTTTTGTGTGTGTGTGGGGGGTACTGGGGATTGAGCCCAGGGGTATTCTACCTCTGAGCTATACCCCCAGTCCTACTTTATTTTTGTTTTGAAATTGGGTCTTGTTAGGTCGATGAAAGTCTCACTACTTGCTGAGGCCATCCTCCAACCTACGATCCTCATGTCTCAGCTTCCCAAGTATTGGGATTACAGACGTGCACCACTACATCTGGCTCTAGTTGACTCTTTTTGTACAGTCTGACAATTTCAGGCTTTTAACTGAGGTGCTCACAGCATTTATATTTAAGATGCTTACTGATTAGGTTTAAATCATTCATCTTACAATTTGCTTTCTATTTGTTCTATCTATTCTTTGCTTTTTTTTTTGTGGTACTGGGGATTGAACCCAGGGGCATTCTACTTCCGAGCTATACCCCCGGCCCTATTTTTTATTCTTTATTTTGAAACAGGGTCTCACTATGTTGCGGAGAGCCTCACTAAGTAGCTGAGGTTGGCCACGAACCTGGATCCTCCTGTCTCAGCCTCCCAAGTACTGGGATTACAAGTGTGCGCCACCACGCCCGGCTATTCTTTGCTTTTCTCTGCCCTTCTCTCATTCTGCCTTCTTTTGGAGTATTTTTATGATTGCATTTTATCTCCCTTGAGAGCAATTAGCTAAAACTCTTTTTTGTTGTTGTTATTTTAGAGGTCATCTTAGGGTTAGTAGTCCGCATCTTTAATCTACTACCCTCTACCTTAAAGATATGATGCCCCTTAATGAACAATATAAGAATATCACATTAATCTATTTCTACCCTTTGTCCTTTCTGCTATTGTTGCCAAATATTTTACTTTTGCATGTTATAAACCCCACACTACATTGTTAGTTTTTGTTTGTTCTAAACATTTATGTTTCAGAATGATTTATATACTAAAAAATCTTACATATTCACCCATGTGGTTGCCATTTCCAGTTCTCTTCATTGCTTTATTCAGATGCATAGTTCCATCTGGTATCATTTTCTTTATTCCTAAAGAACTTCTGTGATACTGCTCATAGTCAAGTTTTGGTCTGCTAATGATGCAGTCTTTCAAATTTTGCATGTCTGAAAAAGCCTTTATTTCACGTGTACTTAAGAAAAACAATTTTGCTATTGACAGTTTTTATCTTTCAGAACCTGTCTTCTTGCTTACTTTTTTTTCTCTAACAAGAAATTTGCTGATATCTTTATCTTTATTGATGTGTCTTTCCCCTGACTGCTTTGAAGATTTTCTCATTGTCATTGGTTTAGAGTAATTTGACCATGAGGCACCTTAATGTGATTTTCATTATTGTCTTGTGCTTGGGGTTCCTTAAGATTAGAACTCTCAGGATTCAATTATGTCACTTTCGAAATACATGAACTCTTCCAGGGGACATTCTATATCCAAACCATAATATTGGTTCTATCCATTCCTTGCCAGATAGACCTCTCTATAGGATCTCCTCCTCATACCATGGCACCTGCTTCTCCAGAGAAAAGATCCAGAAGAAAGTGAGAGAGGGAGCACCCAAGGTGGAAGCCAGAATTTTTTTGTAATATCATGTTGGAAGTTCTAGTACATCACTTCTGCCATATTTTCTTTTCTTTTTTTTTTTTTTGCAGTACTGGGGATTGAACCCAGGGGCATTCTACCTCCGAGCTACACCCCCAGCCCTATTTTTTATTCTTTATTTTGAAACAGGGTCTCACTAAGTTGCAGAGGGCCTCACTAAGTAGCTGAGGCTGGCCGCGAACCCAGATCCTTCTGTCTCAGCCTCCTAAGTACTGGGATTACAAGCGTGCGCCATCACACCCGGCCTGCCATACTTTCTTTAATAGCAGTGAGTTCATAAATTCACCCCACACTCAAGAAGTAGGATTTAAAGAGGAGCCTGAATACTAGGAGGCTTGAATCACTGAGGGGGGCACCTGGAATCCCTCCTTTGGGATTACAGTTACACATATTAGGCCATGTGAAGTTGTCACAGCTCACTGATATGGTTCACTATTTTAGAATTAGCTTTTCTCTCTGTACTTCATTTCAGATCATTTCTCTTGCTGCATTTTCAAATTCACTAATCTTTTCTTCTAAAATATACGATCAGCTATTAATCCAATCCTGTGCATTTCTCATCTCAGATATTATACTTTTATCTCTAAATGTTCAGTTTGGGTCTTCATTGTATCTTCCATGTCTCTACTTAACTTCTTGAACTTATGGAATAGAGTGATGGTTACAGTTATGTCTCTGGCTGTTAAATCTAACACCTAGCAGGGCGTGGTGGCGCATGCTTGTAATCCCAGTACTTGGGAGGCTGAGACAGGCGGATCGCAGGTTCGCAGCCAGCCCCAGCTACTTAGTGAGGCCCTCCGCAACTTTGTGAGACCCTGTTTCAAAATAAAGTATAAAAAATAGGGTTGGGGGTGGAGCTCAGAGGTAGAATGCCCCTGGGTTCAATCCCTGGTACCAGAAAAAAAAAATCTAACACCTATGCTGTTCATGGTCAGTTTGATTGGTTTTTCTACTCAAATTTTTCTTCTTCTTGGTACTTTTTTTATTGGATGCTAGGCATTGTAAATTTTATGTTGTTGAATGCTAAATATTTTTGTATTCCTATAAATACATTTGTTTAGTTTGTTCTGGGACAGAGTAGAGCTACTTGGAAATAGTTTGATCCTTTTGGGTATGATTTATTTATTTACTAATGTATTTATTTTTGGTACTAGGAATTGAACCCAAAAACATTCTACCCCCAACCTACACCCCCAGTCCTTTTGTAATTTTTTATTTTGAAACAGGGTCTTGCTAACTTGCTGGGGGCCTCACCAAGTAGCTGAGGCTATTCTCTCAAACCTGTGATCCTCCTGTCTCGGCCTCTCACGTACTGGGATTACAAGTGTGCACCACCACATACAGCTTTGGATGTGGTTTTAAGAAATTTTTTAGGTAGGTCTGGAATAATGTTCAGAGTTCAATAATGGGGTCAGGTATTCCCCACTATCGAGGCAAGACCCATCTGTGTAATCTACCCAATTCTCTATGAATCATGAGGATTATAGCCAATATAGGTATTATTTCCTGCTGTATGCAAGAGCAGAGCACTACCCCTTTTCTCTTTTTGGTTTTGGGGGTGGCTCCTTCCCTGGCCTCCACAATTCCTCACACGCCTGCACTTCTCAGGCGAACAGTTACTTAAAGTGGCATTCTTTTTGGAGTTTTCTTCTGAGAAGTCTAGTCACTGCGGTCTCCCCCATCTCTCCGCTCCTTCTCCTCCACTCAGGGATTCCCCTGGGTTTCCCTTCCTGTACCATGACCTGCACATTGTCTCGAAGCAATGAGCTGGGAAGACTGCAGGACTCATCTCATTTGTTTCCTGTCTTACAGAGATCACTTTGCTGCCTTATTTCAGGGCTTTGAGCACTGTTTTTAAGGTTTAGGGTTGCTTCAAGAGTGAAGGCAATTTTTTTTTTGGTACTAGAGATTGAACCCAGGAGTATTCTACCTCTGATCCACATTCCCAGCCCTATTTTATTTTTTATTTTGAAACAGTGTCTTGCTAAGTCGCTGAGGCTGGCCTCAAACCTGTGATCCTCCTGTCTCAGCCTCGTGAGTACTGGGATTGCAGGTGTGCGCCGCCGCGCCCTGCTGAGTGAAGGTAATTCTGACCCTTGTTACTCCATCTCAGCTGGAGGCAGATGTCTGATCTACCGGCTCTTTGTTCTGGGTGGCCATCCGCAACGCTGCTGAAGTGGCATGCCAAATGTTCGTCCTTTCCTTTCTTTATAGGGGACAGGGATAAAGGAGAACCCTAGTGTGTATGGTGATGGGTTAGAGAAAGAAGAGGAGGATTTGTTTTTTCTCCAAGTTTAGACACTGGCTTTCACAACCCCATCCACACATTATTTCCCTAAAAAGCACCTCTTACGCCATCATTGGGTTTCTATCCTCGGCTATTCACCTGTGGTTTTGAGGTCCCACCGATATGCAAATCTATTTAGAACCTGTAGCTAAGTTAAGTCCGGATTGGGCATTAGTGTCTCAGATGATAATCTTTCTTGGCTCATATGTATGAGGTTAAATCAAGAGACTGACTCATCGCTCGTAGTTAAACCAAACTGCTTTGGTCTTGTTCACCAGGGGCCATTAATATGTCAATGGTATCTCTGTATAAATCCTACCTTCTGTCTGTGAAAAGAATACTGATCAGTTTGTACCAGAATCCAATTAGCTTTCCCTCTTCTCATCTAATTTTTTAAATGCAATCATGTTAATGTGAATTTTAATAGTGATTTATGGTAATAGAATCCCTTTAGCTTCTCATGTAACTAGGTAACTTTTTTTGAGGTCAAAGTGTAGTGAGAGCTGCCTTGCCCATAATTTTCATTCTTTTCCATTTCCTGTTGTACTATTTTACAATATTCTTAATCCTCTACTTTTAATCATATTTAATTGCACCCCATTCTCAGGCTGACTTGGTGTACTCTTTTTGTCACACATCACAAAGCACATGTTTCCTGGAAAGGCTGTTCTTTATTAGCCAGGAAGGACAGGAAACGTTCATGTCAGCACTCTGAGAAACATGGTCTCCTATGGCCAGAAAGAGAGAGGGTTCACACCAAGTTATGTAACCCAGAAATGCTTCAGACAGGCCAAGGGGACGGTATCAGCTCACAAACAGCTTGGACATTTCTGGAGGGGTAAAAAAGCCTTGATAAGCATATGTGATTAAATATTTTTTCTGCCCTGGAATTTGTTATGAACCCTGACATTTGTGTTAATAATACACTGCTTCCACAATCCACAGATAAGCACCAAATAGTTACCAGAAAAATAATGCTGCAGTGTGGGAAATGGCACTGTCCCACTCCAAAGGAGCCTGTGTTTATTCCCGAGCTGCTACCAGAGGAAAGAAGCAGTTCTAATAGTCTTGAGGCAAGAGGAAGACTCTTGGAGCTCCAGGCATTTAAGGCAGTCATTACTGTTGCGGTCAAGAGCATAAATTCTGGGGCCTGACTGCCCGGGTCCAAACCTCACATCCGCTACTTTCTAGATGTATGAACTTGGGAAAATTATCTACCCTCTCCGTGCCTTGGTTTTTGTTCCTGTAAAATTAAGAAATAAGCTGGGTGTGGTGGCACGCGCCTGCAATCCTAGTACTTGGGAGGCTGCTACAGGAGGATCACAGGTTCGAGGACAGTCTCAGCAAGTAGTGAGACTCACATTAACCTAGAGAGACCTGTTTCCAAATAAAAATAAAATAGGGCTGGAGGTGTAGCTCAGAGGTAGAATGCCCCTGGGTTCAATCCCTAGTGCCACAAAAAAAGAAAATTGAGAAATAATACCTATTTAACCCAGGATTATTGTCCTATGACAACTCAGTTAAAATGCGTGTTAGCT
Organism: Glis glis; assembly: GCA_004027185.1. Taxonomy (NCBI): domain Eukaryota; kingdom Metazoa; phylum Chordata; class Mammalia; order Rodentia; family Gliridae; genus Glis; species Glis glis. The sequence goes on along the minus strand of PVJS01018139.1, from coordinate 25,069 downwards.
GCTATTATTATTATTATTGAAAGATTTAACCAGATGCTAGATCTGTGCTGTCCAATATGGTAACTACTACGTATATATAGCCATTAAGCCCTTCAAGTGTGGCTAATGTGATGAAATAATTGAATTTTAAGTTTAATTTTAATTAAGTAATACTTGATTAAATTATTGCAATTATTTTAAATATGTTTGGAATCATTTGAGAATGTGAAATTACTCTTTCAATTCATAAATTTTATGAAATCTAAATATAGGTTAAGTATGATAAAAACTTATTCAAATTTTGATGATGCAGTACAAGAAAAATAAGACTGCAAAATATCTCACTCATTTTAAAACTATTGACTACATGTTTAAATGATCACATTTTGGATGTATGGGTTAAGTAAAATGTACAAAAATTATTTTCCCCTGTTTCTTTTTAACTTTTTAATGTGGCTACTAGAAAATTTAAAATTAGATATGTGGCTCATATTATATTGGACAGCACTGAGGGACTTTATTTGTCATGCTAAAATGTTTGGGTTTTGTCCTAAGAGCAATGGGAAGCAACCGGGGAAGAAATGGGACCTGATTTATATAATGCATATTACATATTTACCTATCAGAATATTTAGGTTGGCAGCTGTGTGGGAAATGGATTTGAGGAGAAATAGATAGGAACTAGGGAGATTAAATAGTTGCAGAAATGTAGGCCAGGAAAATCATGGTCTGAATTGTGGATGGCTGTATGCATGAAGGAAGCAGATTCCCTCAGCCTGACAGGGCAAGGGAGCCTGAGTTTACTCCCGGGCATGTGGCTTGGGAACTGGGTGGACTTCCTGAGAAGGAGTCTAGAACATGAGGGGTGGAATGCAACTTAAGTGCTGAATCAGTCAGCATTGTGTCACTATAATAAAATACCTGAGACAGGATACTCATTAAGAAAAGGTCTTTTTATCTCATTAAGGAAAGAGAGAGAGAGAAAGAGAGTGAGAGAGAGAGAGAGAGAGCCAGGCGTGGTGGTATACATTTGTAATCCCAGTACTTGGGAGGCTGAGACAGGAGGATCACAGGTTTGCAGCCAGCCTCAGCAACTTAGTGAGGCCCTCCACAACTTAGTGAGACCTGTTTCAAAATTAAAAAAAATAAAATAGGGCTGGGGGTGTAGCTCGTAGGTAGAATGCACCTGGATTCAATCCCCAGTACCGCAAAAAAAAAAAAAAAAAGAGAGAGAGAGAGAGAAAGTCTCACAATCCCTTTTTGTTTGTTTTTGTTTTGGTATTGGAGATTGAACACATGGGAAGTCTACCTCTAAGATACACCCCTAGACATTTTTGTTTTTTTATTTAGAAACAGGGTTTTGCTAGGTTGCTGAGGCTGGCCTCGACCCTGCAATCCTCCTGTCTCAGCCTCCCAAGTACTGGGATTACAGGCATGTGCCACCACATCCAGCTCCCCACAATCCCTTTGGAGGGCATGCCCCTGATGACCTAAGGACCTCCCTCCCACAGGCCCACCTCCTAAAGGACCACAGCACCTCCCAGTACCAACACCCTGGGGACCCAGCTTTTACATATGGACCTTTGATCCATATTCAAACCATACCAAGTGTCAACCTAAGTCCCTTTGATGAAACCACCTCGGATTCCTTCAGCTTAGTCAATTGGATTTCAGAGGCTCCCATAGTAAAATATTGCTTTTAGGAAACATTGTCCAGTCTATTCTTTCCTAAATCTGCTCCTTGGTTCATAAATACTAAATGAAGGCTAAACTGTCTCTTTCTATCTTTCTTCTTAAAACAACAACAAAGAAAGCAATCATGTTCCAATATTGTCACCGTGGACATAGTAGGCAGTCCTTCTGACGTTGTCCTCAGAGAGATTCCAGAATTCAAAGGGATGATTTCTTCAGATGAAGAGGAGAGAGCCTTGTCCTTGGGACACGGTGCAGTTCCATGGAAAGAACATGGGCTGTGCATTCAGACACACTTGCGCCTGGAGCCCAGTGCTGCCACTCTCCACTTCTAAGTCCTGGCATCTGAAAGACTCTCAATCAATATTTGTTGAACAGATGAGGTTTGCTTAACTCCTCTCAGCCTCGGTTTCCTGATCTGTATAATGAGGTCATTATTTCCACTGGGAAAACTTACACAGATGAGGTAATCTTGTACATAAAGCCTCTGGCACTAGATTGTTATTCAGTAAACGATAGCATATACGATTATACTTTGGAATAAAATAAAATTAGAAGGTGAAATGATTTGTGGCACATTTTAAGTATAGTACCTGGCCCATTTTATCTACCATTTTGTATATTTCCAGGTCAATGGGGACATGGCTGGCACATGTCTCCTAAAACTTGAGGTGATCTTAAACCCCCAACTTTTATTGTGGGCATTAACCTTCAGCCTTCTCTCCACTGAGTCTCTAGACAAGGGCTGTGTTACCACTAACAATTCAGGCTTTGTTAGTTGTCTTCTTTTCCTAGTCCTCTTTCCTCCATGCCTCTGGGGGAGAAATCTTAGAAACTCAATGCATGAAAAAGAGAGAAGAGGGAGCTAGGCCCAAATAAAGGTCTTGGATTCCCACATCCTAATTAACTAACCTCGGCTGTTCTTGAAATGGCAGCTGACTGATTGTGCATTAGCTGAAAAGATCACCCTTCGACCTGCCCTCCTTCTACTCTGAGTATATAGTGGCTCTTTCCAAGTTTGGCTTTTTTTTTATCATAGCTTAAGCAAATATTTATGTATAAAGTACAAAAAGCAGGCCAATGGCTCTTCTCTGTCTTGTAAGAACAATGACACTCTTCTTCTGAAATATTTTGCAAGAAACTAACACACTCCTCTACACTGGGCAGAAAAAGGATCACTGAAGAGCCATCAAAGAGCACGAGGAGGCATGTGGTAGCATTGGCGAAATGGCTAAGAAACAAAAAGCTGACCCCATGAGGACTCAGCGATAATGTGATCAGAGAAACAAGGTCTTAAGCCCTTCATCCATCACCCCAGTGTTTGCAAAGTGGCTCAGCTGTCTCTGCCCACGTCTGATCCCACTGAAAGATGGGATCCTTCTTTTTAGGGCCATAGCACTTGCCAAGAGGGGCAAAACACAACCTTGAATAAAAATCGCTAAGTACTTAATTGCATGATGCTGACTATAAGTGGACAAGTTTCTGGGAAAGGGAAATCAATGTGGACTGATGATGCTGAGAAGGTCTACAGAGAAGAGAAAGGTTCAAATAGGCAATGAAAGTTGGGTGAGACTACAGAAAAAAGGGAATGAAGGAAAGACAGTGGAAAGTGATAATGTGAGTGTGTGTGTATGTTTATGTGTGTGTGTGTTTGTGTGTGTGTACATGCATGTAGAAGGATTCAAAGTGTGGAGGTGCTGATAATTAAGATATACACTATTCACTCACAATCTTCAATCCCGTGTTGTATTTCACACAATACTCTGCTCCATTTCCCTCTTCCCACAAGCCCCACCTAGAAATTCTCCCTTGCTAACTTTAAGTTCTCTCTATTGGTATATCTTGTATCCACCATCCTTAACAATACATGGACTTGAAGCCATTTCTAATGTTTCCATGTAGAGGTCTTAGCTTCCAAAAAGGTGCAGAAGATCCTCATGAGTTCCCAGCACAAGGCTGGATGCATGCTGAGGAACTTCTACCCACTGGCTGCAAATGAATTGATTTCCCTCAATTGTAAGTCTTGGAGAGGATCAAAGAATTTTTTGACTGTCATCCTAGCATTTGAAAGAGAAAATGCAGGGGACCAAAACAACTATAGAAGAATCCTCGGGGGATACTAAAGCTCTGAAATTGTAGGGTGCCTTCCATAACTACCATTGAAAATATTCATTTTGTCTCTTTCTCCTCCTCCTTCAACTCCTGTTTCCTTTCTCTCTCCTCTCCTCTCCTCTCCTCTCCTCTCCTCTCCTCTCCTCTCCTCTCCTCTCCTCTCCTCTCCCCTTCTCTCCCTCCCTCCCCCGCTCCAGAATTTTCCACAAATACATTCATTCACAAAGAGAAAGGCCAGCTTTGACTACAGCACCCTCACAAAACAGAGGCCTTTGAAAACACTGGTCTGGATTGAGGCCTGTCCCCTCCTCCCCTTGGACCTAAATTACTCCCTATAATTTGTTCAGCTTGATTCTACCCTGAGTGTCCAGGCGGTTGGTACCACAGTCCCTCCTGGCCCATGAAGGGAAGGCATCCTTCCTCTCCCTCCTTTCAGAGGTTCTGAGGTGGCTGGCCTGCTGCCTGGCTGTGCCAGAAAGTGGTGTGACCACCAGCGCTACTGTGGTCAGCACAGGAAGAAAATCTCGGGTATTCACAGCTAAACTATGGTTTGAGAAATGCTGGCGACTGAGGGTTGGCTGGGTAAAGGAGCAAGAATAGCAGCAGAAATGCACTCTTTGACTCAGCCTCTCCCCAAAAGAGACCCTAAAGGAATTGTAGAAAGGATCACAGCATTCATGGCTGGGGTTGGCACTGTCTCAGCCCTAGAGTGAAGGCCAGTGGGGACCTCACAAGGTCACAAGGGTTTCCTGTAGAGTCCTTCTGAGAGTGACATAGGGATGCTCCAAGCCCCTCCCACTTCTAAGTAGCATTTTTTTTTTTTTTGGCCCTAAGAAAGACCGGATGGAGCCCAGGATTTCCCAGCCCAGTTTGGAATTCTAGTTGTGTCTTCCCTTGGGGACATCATGGCAGCGCTGTCCTCATTACTGCATTAGTCCAGCCACACCATCATGCTCTCGTCACCAAGTCAAGTAAAGAATCTGTCCATGTCAGTTGGGTATGTTTCATATTTTTCTTTCATGCTCTTTTTCATGGTGGAACCAAAGAAAAACCTCCTTCTCCTCCTCCTCCTTCGTGTGTGTGTGTGTGTGTGTGTGTGTGTGTGTGTGGTATTGGGGATTGAGCCCAGAAGTGTTCTACCACTGAGCTGCAACCCCAGCCCTTTTTTATATTTATTTATTTATTTATGGTACTAGAGGCTGAACCTAGGGGCATTCTACCTCCAAGCCACACCCCAAGCCTTCTTTTATTTTTTTATTACTTTCGTAATAAAAAACAGGGCCTCGCTCAGTTGCTGAGACTGGCCTCCAACCTATGATCCTCCTGTCTTAGCCTCCCAAGTACTGGGATTACAGGCATGCTCCAACATGCCTGGACCTTATCTGTTTTTTACTTTTGAAACAGGGCTTCTCTAATTCGCTCAGGCTGGCCTCTAACTTGTGATCCTCTTATCTCTGCTTCCCAAGTGCTAGGATTATAGCCATGCACCACAACACCTGGGGAAGAATACACTTTTGTCACTGGTACACATGTCCGGCCTCTGGATAACTAAACTAACTTCTTCCATCTCAGCTCACTGTCATATTTAGGCCCCAGGATCTAGGAAACAGAGGGATGATAGGTCCTCCCTTTCTGCTTCATCATTTGTTTAAAGTAAACGGGCTTGGGCCATGTTGATTATAGCACTATTCACAACAGCTAAGACATGGCATCAGCCTAGGTTCCCATCAGATGAATGGATACAGAAAGTGAGGTATATATACACAATGCAGTATGATTCGGCCTTGAGGAAAAATGAAATCCTGTCATTTGCTGCAACATGGATGGAACTGGAGGTTATCATGTTAAGTGAAATAACCCAGATACAGAAAGACAAGTATCACATATTTGCTCTCATATGTGAAAACTGGAAAACAAAACAAAGTTGACATGAAAGTAGAACAGTGATTTCTAGGGACTGGGAATGGTGCTGGTGGAGGGGTGGGGGTGACGAGGGTAGAAGAGGGTGGTTAGATCTGATCAATGCATTCTGTGTGCATGTATGGAAACATCACACTGAATCTTATTAGTATGTGCAATTAATATGTGTTAATAAAATACATAAATAGCCGGGCGTGGTGGCACACACTTGTAATCCCAGTACTTTGGGAGGCGGAGACCGGAGGATCCGGGTTCGCGGCCAGCCTCAGCTCTCTCTCTCCCTGTCTGTCTGTCTGTCTGTCTCTCTCTCTCTCTCTCTCTTTCTCCTTAGTGAGGCCCTCCGCAACTTCGTGAGACCCGGTTTCAAAATAAAGTATAAAATATAGGGCCGGGGGCGTAGCGCGGAGGTAGAACGCCCCTGCGTTCAATTCTCGGTACCACACACACACACAAAAATACATGAATAAATGGGCCTGGGTATGGGCACACATACTTGTAGCAAAAGACTGAACACCAGAATCAGTGTCATGTGTTCTATACTTCTTAGCTATTTTTATTCACTTAGGGAATCTGAAAAAGCACAGGAGGCCCTCAGGACATGAAAATTAAATGTGGCAGCTGAAATGGCATTTGCAGGAGCAGCTCAAGCAGGCTGGCACCCACGAAGCACAACATTTAAAAGGAGTTGAGGTTGCTATGACCAAACTGAAGACAACCTGGGGAGGGGCCATTGCAAGAAAACAAGTCGTCTCTCTTCTCAGGACTAAGCTTGCAGACTGTCTTCCAGCTAAGGAGACTAGGAGGGGAGCTTGTTTGTTAGAAGGACATTCAGTGTCAGTCTCTCTGGTTTTTCCTCCCTGAAGACCGGTGTTTAAAGTAAATCTGTTGGCAGGCTGATTGCAGTCTTGTTTGTATGAGAGCAATAGAAATCTTGGTCATAAATATGCAAAGTATAATGAAAAGATTACAGCTCAGTGGCTGGGGTGCAAATTGGTCTGGGTTGTTTACTATATGAGGAATGTCTTCCCTTCATCCTTTTCTCCCAGTGCAGTCCCACACACAGAGGAGAGTTCAGGAAAACAAATACCTTTCCATGTCCCATGTCCCTGCTTGCCAGAGCCTGCCTTAGTGTTGGCCTGGCCCTAGGGAAGTGAGGCTCTGCGCCTGGGCAGAGGCAAGGTAGAGGGAGGGCAGTGAGGGGAACTGGCTTCCTGATCCAGACCAACTGTCCTGGTGGGACCTGGCCTCCTTCTGGATATTGTCTTGGCTTAAATGGAGTGGGTTACTCTTGGACCAACCCTGAATTTGGGCCTTCCTCAAAGATCACGGAAACATAAGAGGAGGTGGTGCTGAAAACTTCTGGTGTCCACTCTGGCCTGGATGTGTTTCTGTGGGGCCAGGCCAAACCTATCCTAGAAGAGGTGGTTAACTATGTGATTAAGTCCCAGAGTTGGAAGCCTGGCTCTGTAATGAGCCCTGGGTCCCTGGGCAAGTGGCTCAGCCTTGTTTCCCCTGGACACCTTGCTCTGTCCTGCTGAGATTGTTGTGAGGATTAAATGAGCCAATGACCATAGAACAGGGACGGAGGTGGGTCCAAGGTCATGGCACCAGCATCTGGTTGGCATCTGGTGAGGGCCTTCTGCTGCATTCTAACATGCAGAAGGCATCAAATTCTGAGAGAGAACAGCGTGCTAGCTCAGATCTCTCTTCTTCTCCTCAAGCCACTGATGCCCTCATGGGGGCCCATCCTCTTGGCCTTATCTAATTTAATTACCTCCCCAAAGCCCCATCTCCAAATATTAACATATGAATTTAGAGATTAAATTTCCAACACATGAACTCTTGGGGGGGGGTGAGACACATTTGAACTAAGCCTCATTAAAGAATATGGATTTTTCTCTGGCTATTTATTTATTTATTTATTTATTTTTGCTGTGTAGATTGAAGAATAAAATCCCTATATGGAAGCTTTTTTCTTAGGTTGGACTCTCTGGAAACAAACTTGGAGACAGATAATCATATGCAGATTTACTAGAGGAGTGTGTTGGGAGACACACCTGTAAGGACCTGGGGAAGGCAGGACTGGCAAAGGCAAAAGCCCCAGCCATTCCTCAGGGAGCTCTGGAGCAGGGAGGGCCCTTCAGACATGCCCTAGTTGAGGCAAATGTGCTGGCCTTGTACCCTCTCTTCCGCCTGCCATTGGTCACTGGTCGTCTCTGGGAGGCTGCATAAACATAGGTGAAACAGTTCTCAGCAGCCAAAGACGATTCCTAGTGATCCATGTGGCTATGCGTCGCCAGCAGCTCATAGTCCAAGCAGCCGGGCACAAGTACATGGCTCCTAAGAGGGGACCTCGAAGGAGCAACTCAGAATCCACTCATCCATACTGATCCTTTGCCTCTGGTGGTAATTTTGCCCTGCCTAGTAATAACATCTTTTCAAGGTTCCACTTAGTTTTGTTTCTTGTGAAAATTAGGTACCAGTGGGATAGACGATGGCCTTGTTGCTGTGGATGAGCTCAGATTTATAACAGATGCTCATTGTCCCCATCCTCCACCACTCATCCTGGGTTTCTTCCACTCTCAGTCATAATTCTGCTGGTTAGGTGGCTAGCCTGGTAAGGTGTCATAGCCCCTCATCCCTCAGGAGGCCCAGGCCTTACTAACCAAGTCCTTTTCAGGATGTAACTGCTGTACCTGCCCATATACCAGTAAATCCAGGCAGTGGAGTACCAAAAGACTTCTCAGACAAGGCCCTGCAGGCAGGAAAGGCAAACCGGTACCTGGAATGTATGTCAATCCTAGTCAAGATGAATTGTTCCTCCCAGGATTGAAAATATTTGGAGGAATGAACTTATTACCAAACAACCTGATGGTTTCCTGGAGTAAGGATTCTATATTGAGAATTCATTACTCTTTGTTGCTGGCTAGTTGTATAGATACTCAGCACATCAGTAGCTAAATCAGCCTTTGTGAGTATGATATTAGGACTATGAATGAGCTTCATCTCTGCCATTATGGCTACTCTGTTCACACATCCACTGGAAAAACACTGGGGTTGAAGAGGATGGAGCTGGCTGACATTTACTAACTGAATCATTCGGTCAATTATTGCTACTTCTTCAGTGAATGCTATGTGGTGGACATTAACAAAAATCTTCATAACGTGTGCCCACACCCATGGGCTTATCCATGCGCCTCCTCTTCAGACATCCTCGTTCCCAATATTTCAGTTGTTTTCTTCTTGGGCCCTGACAACCAACCAGGTTATCTGCCACGTGTTCTGTTTCCAAGCACCATTCCATCCAACTCTTTTAGGTTGGGTACCCTGGAAACCAGACTCTGAATAGAGAGTTACATGCAGAAGATTTATATTAGAGGGTACCCAGGAGATACATCTTTAAGGAATGGAGAAAAGCAGGATTGGGGAGAGGGACAAATTGAATAGGACTAGACCCTTTTATCCTCACATCAATCAGTCATTGGGCTGACTGATGACTGAGTCATGGCCTGCCCCAGGCAGGGGGGTCATAGTCCTAAATGAAACATACATACTTTCAGTTTGGGGCAATTTCTAGTGGGGAAAAGAGCTAAACCTTCTCAACAGACAATATTTTCAGCTTCAGGGAGATGTTCATGTTAGCCTTAAAGGGGTAGTTGAGGTACAGCATTACAATATCCACTAGTGTTATACCTCCACTTTATTCTAATTCAGTTTCAAGTTTTGTCAATTGCTGCATAAGAAATTACCCAAAATAGTTGGGCATGATAATGTGTTCCTGTAATCCAAGTATTTGGGAGGCTGAGACAGTCAGATTCAAAATTTGAGGACAGCACGTGGTAACTTAGAAAGACTCTGTTTCAAAATTAAAAAAAAAAGTAAATAAATTACCCCAAACTCATTGGCTTCAAAGAATAACAAATATTTATTATCTCACAGTTTCTGTGGATCAGAAATTTAGAAGCAATTTCACTGGTTTATTCTCACAGTCTCTCAGAAAATTCTAGACAAGATGTTGGCTAAGCCTGCAGTCTTCTGAAGGCTTGACTAGGGTTGGCAAATCCATTTCCAAGATGGCTTAATCAGAGAAGAACAAAGATGGCAGAACAGAAGAAGGCTGAAGTTTTGAGTTACCCCACAGAATGGAGTTGAAGCAGTGGGAATACTGCTTCTCAGGGAAGAGTGCGACTAAGGGAACTCACTGAAATTCAATAGTGGATAGGCAGAGACTCAGAAATTCTGGTGTTTGGAACAGAGGACAAGAAAGAGGAAATGGGAGCCAAGCTGGTGGTGGCAGCAGCCCCAGGTCACCACAGAGGAAAGGGGTAAAACAAACAGAAAGAGAGAAAAAACAACAGACAAACATGGCATGGGAACATCTGTAGAGCAGAAAGGCAGTCTGAGCTTAGTTGAATCAGAGACTGCACTGAGAGCTGGTGCCTGAAAAGCGCCACAAGTTTCTGAACTTGTGAGCAGAAAGCTAGGGAGGGAGCTATCTTGAGGAGCTGATGCTGGAACTTGCTGCCATGGAAACCCAGGAGACCATAGCAAATATTGCCACACTGTCCTGGCCAGTACCTACCGAGTGGCCTTAGAGTGCACCTGGCAGAATGCAACTGAAACAGGCACAGAGAAGATTGTACCCAGGGGAATTCAGGTTAGAGACACCAAGGGGGAGTCCAAATTGTTTTCCCCTTTGAATCTGGTGGCTTGCAGACCATTTCCCATTCATAAAAGATTTAAAAAGAATAACCAGGAATATATCTAACCAAGGAGGTAAAAGATCTCTACAGTGAAAATTATAGAACACTGAAGGAAGAAACTGAAGAAGGCAGTAGAAGAAGGAAAGACCTTCCACATTCCTGGATAGACAGAGTTAATATTGTTAAAATGACCATATTACCAAAAGCAATCTACAGATTCAATGCAATCTCCATCAAAATACCAAATACATTCTTCACAGAACTAGAAAAAAATACTAAAATTCATATGGAAGAATGAAAGACCCAGAATAGCCCAAAGCAATTCTAAGCAAAAAAAGCAATGCTGGAGGCATCAAAATACCTGATTTTAAATTATACTACAGAGCTATAGTAACAAAAGCAGCATGGTACTGGCATAAAAACCAACATGTAGACCAATGTAACAGAAGAGAAGACACAGAGACAGTCCCACACAGATATACAGATACAGTCATCTGATCCTTGTCAAAGGTGCCAAAAACACTCATTGGAGAAAAGACAGACTTTTAAAATATACTTTTATTGGTACAATGTAATTATACATCATAGTGAGATTCAGAGTGATACAAACATACATATACACATCACTTGGTGTATTTCTCTCCATATACCAACCCTCCTCCCTTCTTCCCTCCTCAAACGTGTTAGTGAGACTGGTAGTGAAATCTTCTTGTACAGACATAACCTTATTTGAACTGTTCCCTTCCTCAATTCTCATTTTCCCCTTCCCACCTCCCTCCCCCAATCCCCTTCCACTATTCTGTTTTCTCTTCTCATTTGACTGAGTCCCTTTTGCTTCTGATTTTTGTTCTAGCTTTCACATATGAGAGAAAACATATAACCCTTTACTTTCTGAAACTGACTTATCTTACTTAGCATAATATTCTCTAGTCCCATCCATTTTTGCTGTAAATGACATAATTTTGTTCCTCTTTATGTCTGAATAAAATTCCATTGTGTGTATATGCTACATTTTTATTATCCATTTGTCTGTTTATGGACACCTAGGTTGGTTCCATAATTTGGCTATTGTGAATTGTGCTGCTATAAACATAGGTATACATGTATCGCTATGGTATTCTAACTTCAATTCCTTTGGAAAGATATTAACATTTCTAAAATTCAACATACCCCTATCAACATTAGATAGGTTATCCAGACAAAAGATCAGTAAAGACCCTGAAGACCTAAAGAATATCATAAATCAAATGGACCTGACAGACATTAATAGAATATTTCACTCAATAACAGCTGAGTTCACATTTTTCTCAGCTGTTCATGAAAACTTATCTAAAGTAGACCATATTCTAGGCCACAAAGCAAGTAATAGCAAATTCAAAGAATGCATCTTTCAGATCATAATGGGCTGAAATTAGAAATCAGCAATAAGAAGATAGAGATAAATTACACCAATACATGGAAATTGAACAATACACTTTTGAGTGAGGACTGGATCATAGAAGATATAAAGGGAGAAATTTAAAAATTCTTAGAATTAAATAAAAATGAGGACACAACTCACCAAAATCTCTGAGACACTATGCAGGCCGTTCTAAGAGGAAAATTTATAACATTAAGTGCCCACATAATAAAAACAGAAAGATTCTAAATAAACAGCCTAATGATGCATCTCAGGGCCTTAGAAAAACAGGAACAAACTAACTCCAAAGCCAGTAGAAGGCAGGAAATAAGGAAGACCGTCTTTTTATCAAATGGTACTGGGAAAACTGGACATTCATATGTAGAAGAATGAAACTAGATCCCTATCTCTCACCTTGCTCAACAGTCAACTAAAAATGGATCAAAGTCCTCGGAACTAGACCAAAAACATTGCAACTGCTAGAAGAAAACATAGTCAACACTCCAATACATAGGTGCAGTCAATGACTTCCTCAATGTGACTCCTAAAGCTCAGGAAATAAGACCAAGATTAACAAATGGGGGATGGCAGGAAGAGAGAGCCTACAGAGTGGGAGCAAAACTTTGCCAGCCACTCTTCTGACAGAAAATTAATATCCAGAATACATAAAGAACTCAAAGAGTAATACCCCCAAAAAAACAATCCAATTAATAAATGGGAAAATGAACTAAATAGACCTTTCTCAAAAAAAGAAATACAAATGGCCAACAAATATATGAAAAAAAATCTTCAAAATCTTTAGCAATTGGGCAAATACAAATCAAAACTACACTGAGATTTCATCTCACTCCAGTTAGAATGGCAATCATCAAGAATACAAATAATAAGCCGGGCGTGGTGTCACACGCTTGTAATCCCAGTACTTTGGGAGGCAGAGACCAGAGGATCTGGGTTCACGGCCAGCCTCAGCTCTCTCTCTCTCTCTCTGTCTCTCTCTCTTTCTCTCTCTCTCTACTTAGTGAGGCCCTCCGCAACTTCGTGAGACCCGGTTTCAAAATAAAGTATAAAAAATAGGGCTGGGGGTGTAACGCGGAGGTAGAACGCCCCTGGGTTCAATCCCCGGTACTGCAAAACAAAACAAAAGAATACAAATAATAATAATGCTGGTGAGAATGTGGGGAAAAAGGAACATCTATACACCGTTGGTCGGAATATAAAGTAGTACAATCACTATGGAAATTAGTATGGAGGTTCCTCAAAATGCTAGAAATTTGACCACCATATGACCCAGCTCTACCACTCCTTGATATTTATCCAAAAGAAGTAAAGTCAGCATACTATAACTATACATGCAAAGTTCATGAAAACTTCTCCAAAGTAGACCATATTCTAGGCCACAAAGCAAGTAATAGCAAATTCAAAGAATGCATCTTTCAGATCATAATGGGCTGAAATTAGAAATCAGCAATAAGAAGATAGAGATAAATTACACCAATACATGGAGATTGAACAATACACTTTTGAGTGAGGACTGGATATTAGCCTCAATACCCACAGTGTGGATTGTGGAACAAATTGTGGAAATTATGGAACCAACCTAGGTGTTTGTCAACAGATAAACAGATAAAGAAAATGTGGAATATATACACATTGGAGTTTCATTCAGCCACAACAAAGAATGACAGAATGCCATTGGCAAGGAAATGGATGGAACTGGAGGTCATCATGTTAAGCGAAATAAGTCAAACTCAGAAAGTCAAGGGTGTTATGTTTTCTCTTATATGTGGAAGCTAGAAAGAAAAAAGGAAAGGGGTGGGGGAATTTCATGAAAACAGAAGAGAAACCAGTAGAGTAGAGGAAGGAGATCAGGGGGAGGGAGGGTGGGAGGGAAGGGAGAAATACTGGGGAATGAAATTGACCAAATTATGTATATGCATGTACAAATATGTAACAACAAATCCCACTGTCTTGTATAATTACAGTGCATCAATAAAAAATTAAAAAGATTGTATTTCACTTGTATTTCTACTATGTTTGTAGTGCCTGTTGGCAAGTAGCCTCGATTTTTGGCCACATGAGCATTTTCTTGCACCACTATGAGAGTGTTCATAACAGAGCAACTGGTCTGTTATGCCCTAAGCAATTGTTCCAAGACAGAACAAGACAGAAGCCACATGTCATTTATGACCCAACCTTGAAAGTTACATGACATTCTTCCTATAATTTCCTATAGATTATGCATAACAACCCTGTTCATTGTGGGAAAAGACTACACCAGGGCCTGGTTACCAGAAGACAAAAACTAGAGAGGTTATGATGGAGATGAGTTACCACAAAAAAGATTCAGAGCTCAAGAAGCCTTGAACCAAAGGTCTTTCTATCAAATGTTCATGAACTTGGTGTCTGATGTGGCTTAATAGGCTATAAATACCCAGAACTTGGAGCTGATTTGAATTAGACTTTTTAAGGACCATTGATTTTGTTCATGCTCTCTTATTTAATAAAGTACTAATAATTGTGTTTCAAAAAGGCATCCACCATTGCAACAATTGCCTTTTTGCATTAGATTACAACACAATTTTAAAATACATTATTTCTTGCCCTAGAAATTATTTGGAAAATCATGTCATTGTGCTTAAAGAGCTTTTGTTATGAAATTGTATCCCTTCTGATTGGGGTCTTCTCTTGGAGTTCTAAATACTATAATGGTGATTTTATAATTATTTTACACTTTTATTTGGGACAAGTTATTATCTAAGTTTATGGTTGATAACTATATTCATAAACAACTAAGCCCTGCTAGCCAACATTCTTAAAGTAGACAGCTAAACTTTGACTGAGGGACACTGCCAAGAGAAAAATACATGGCTCCTCCTCTTAAAGACATCGATATCTTGTGAGAGAACCCATTATGAGCCCATAAGAGCTACAAAGACATAGCAACCAAACCAGAAACTTCCACAGGAATAAAACCCTAGCAAAGGTCTCTCTGGCCTCTGTCTCTCAGAAGATCCTTTCTAAATCTAAAAGCATGTGCAATTTAAAAACGGAAGAGCAAATCCTCTGCTGCCCTCCTGTCAGGGTTGGTCTGTGAAAAGGAGGAAAGGAGGGGCCAGTGCTTACTGCTCATCATCTTAGTGGCCTGGAGGAGTCAACACCAGCTATAAATAGAGTGTTACCTCCAAGACACCCTCTCTACCCACCAGTTCACACCACATCCCCCTGACTGAGGGATGCCCTTTTGCCCAAGGCTGTAATTCATTTCCATGACTACCAGGAAGGTCAGAACAAACACATTTCTACCAACAGGAGCCACACTTATTCTGAAGATAGAAAATCAATATTCTTCATTTTGTGGAGGTGTGTACAATTGGCTTAGAACTGTCCTCGGATCTGAGAGGAAAAGTTCATGCAATCTGAACTTAGTTTACATGCTAGACTTGGAATGAGAAGGAATGGAATTGTCAGCTTATTCACTCATTCACTCAGCAAACAATTTTATGGCTCATGTAGGTACTATGTTAGGCAAAGAGAGTACAGAACTGAACAGAATAGAGTGCTCATCTTAAAGAACTCAGCTACTCAGAACTCAGAATTGCTAACTTCTGTGATAGAAATATGTACTGAGCTTTGGGGGAAAAATTTTAGGGTCCGATAGGTAAAATGAGTAAGAAAGTATGCTCTAAGCAGAGGCAATAGCATTTTCTAAGACAAGGAAACTCTAGTCAGTTTCTATAGGGAGTTTGTGGGGAAGGTGAGCTGCCATCAGTCCAATCAAGACAGGCTTACTCCTACCTAGGAGCTGAGATTTTTTCTGAAGGTATTTGAGAGCTTCTCAAGGACCTTAAGGAGAGGGAAATAGTTAAATTAACCTCAAAAAAGCACCCTGGGAACAGCAAAGAAGGACAAGAATGGACTGGAATGGATCCCTCGGGAACCTCCACATTTATGGGGGAAGCAGAGCCAGGAGGAAGAGTGAGAAGGAGCAGCCAAAGAATTAAAAGGAAATCCAAGAGAGAGTGATTTTCTGGGCTCAAAGGAGTGTCTAAAGAAGTAAGGGAAGGCGAGAGTGTCCAAGGTCATAAAGAAATCAAGAGAGGCAAAGACCAAACTGGAACTGTGCCCCTAAGGGAGCGGCCAGGACAGAATTAAGGCCCTTAGTGATAGAAATGTTTGTGAAGTGGGAGAAGTAGGTTGCAGGTCGAAGGAAATGGGGATGAAGAAGAGGAGACAGCCCACGACATCTGTTCTAAAATCCTGGTTCTAAACAAATGAAGGTCCCACATTAAAGGAAAATATGCAGTGTGGGGGGGTATTTTTTTTAAGATGGGGAGATCTGAGGACATTCCTGTGTGAGTGGAAGGTACAGGAAAGAGTGTGGGTGATTAAAGGGTCACATTCCTGGAAACATGGGAAAGAATTGGACCTGTGGTGTTATTTGGGGGCTGTGAGATTGCAGGAGGGACTCCTCTGCTACTGTCTGCTGGGAGTACAGAGGAAAGATAGATGGAGATGCCCTCAGGGGGTAGGGTGGGTGGTACTAAAATTGAAGCATTTCCCTTTCATGCTTCTCATAGGATCTGAAAAGTAGGCAGGTGAAGTCCTTTGTGGGCAGATAGGGGGAGGTGTTGATGCTTGAAGACATTAAGACAGGAAAGTTTGAAATAGGCATTGGAGAAAGACACACACACACACACACACACACACACACACACACACACACACAGATAGACAGACTGGATAGACAGCCTATCCAGGGAAACTTGGAAGGATTCTTGTATTCATAGATGAGGGCTTTGTTCCTTAAATATGAGAAGGAAAGAGAAAGTTCTGTGGCATTGGGCAATGTAGGTAACTTCCCAGGCTATCTTCTTCCTTATGTGAATTGTGCCTGAGGTTCTGGCAGTTTTAACTTTCAATTCTGTTTCTCTTCTACTCCCTTAGAAAAAAGGAAGTAACTATACATCAATTAGCTGGCAGTGCGTCATAGCTGAGGGGAGATGGCACTTCCTCTCTATGTGCCTAAAAAAACTAAATGACTCAGCTCCTGGTATATTAATTAGAGCCCGGTTAACTTCCATGAAAATAGAGGCTATTGTGCCATCTTTATATATTTAAACCTTTAGTGACAACGAGTCTTGGAAAGCGTCCAGGGCAAAACGCTGCTGGGTAAGGCCGTTGATCGACTACAACACTTGTTTTCTGAACACATTAGATTGTTCTGTTCACCTCGTTAAGTATTTATGAAGCACCATCTATGCACCTATAACCAGCTTGTAAACTCCAGATTAAAAGTTCCACATTCTTGCACGCTATCTTTTTTTTTTTTTTTTTTTTTTTTGCGGTACCAGGAATTGAACCCAGGGGCATTCTACCTCCGAGCTACACCCCCCGCTCTATTTTTTATCCTTTATTTTGAAACCGGGTCTCATGAAGTTGCGGAGGGCCTAAGTAGCTGAGGCTGGCCGCGAACCCGGATCCTCCGGTCTCCGCCTCCCAAGTGCTGGGATTACAAGCGTGTGCCACCACGCCCGGCGTTCTTGCACGCTATCTTGCCATTGATTAGCAGTCCCACTATACATCATTTATCTGTTCATTTGTTGAGTTGACTGTCCCAAGAAGATAGTATTGGGTCTCTTTTGCTCACCAGTGTTTCCCCAGCACCTAGAACAGTGTCTGGCAGAAATAGATCCTCAATAAGGAAATAGATGAGAATTCTACTGAGAGATCTCAATGTTGATTCTCTTTACAATCCTGTATTCCCAGAATATGAAGATGGGCTGGGGCCTTGATTCCCGAATACCTGAAAACTAGGAAGTTCCCTGCTTAGATGACAGAATGAAGCTCTCTGTCCCTTTAGACTCATGGCCAAAACTATGGCCTTTGTTATTACTCCTGCTTCTTCCAAATGAGGCTTAAAGAGAGCTTTGAGTGGTTGTTCATATTACCCTCACAGGATGAATACGGAATGTTTGGATAATGTCAGTAGTGTTAGAGTCATTCATTTGCATGTTAAAAGATCACCTAGCCGGGTGTGGTGGTACACACCTGTAATCCCAGTACCTGGGAGGCTGAGACAGGGGGATCTCAAGTTGGAGACCAGCCTCAGCAACTTAGCGAGACTCTCAGCAACCTAGTGAGACCCTGTTTCAAAACAAAAATTAAAAAAGGGCTGGGAGTGTAGATTGGAGATAGAATGCCTCTGGGTTCAATCCCTAGTACCCCCTAATAACAATAATAATAATAATAATAATAATAATAAAAGCAAAGTAAATAAAATAAAGAGATCATCTACCTAAGTCAGTTTTCCCAATAATAGAGTCTTTGAGTAATTTTTTTTAAAAGAGAGTATAGCCTATAGAATCCATATATGCTTCCCATAGCAAACCATACTGGTTCTCATTAGGATAATCATATGCCCTGATTTTCAAATAAGATACTTAGATATCAAAAGAGGAAGCTATTAATAATTACAAAAAGCATGGGACAAAAAGAATGAATTGGGACTATCTTAGAAAAACCAGGGTGAATATATGATTACTCAAAAGGAATCGATTTATGGGATTTTTAAAAGCATGGGTCCACGAAGAGAAAAATAATCTAACATGGGGAGACCAAGTCTTCAAGGGGCCTTTCTTCTTTTGCTGTCAGGCATAGTTTTCATAAATAATCCTCAACCACGGTTGGAAGCCTATGCTAACCTTGAAAAGTCCTTGATATTGACATTCACACTGTCTTTCCACTGGGTCAGCCAAGTAACAATCAAGGAGAATTCAAACAGTGGCGTGTTCTTGCCAAGTGCGCCTTTAGGAGACTGTTTGTCCCCAGCACAGGGCAATTTCCACATTCTCAGCTTGGGGCATTCAAGTGCCTGCTAACCACTTTCCTCACACCAAAACACTTGTGAAAGGAGCACATTACAGTCACAAACTTTAAAATTTTTTAAATTTAAAAAATGGTGCATGCAATGACTTATGAACACCAGCAACCATCAGTTCAGAATGACATTTGTTTCTCTCTGAGCTAAATAATTTCAGGGTCTTTTAATCAACCTCCTTCTTACCTTATTTTCCGATCTTTTAATTTGACTTGATGGTCTCCACTGTGCCTTTCCCAAGGCTCTTTCTAGGTCCCGCTAACTTTCTATGCCCAGAATTATTCTGGTGAACACTGTTTCTATGGTACCACAGCTGGAAAGCTTATCTTACAAAAAGAATGCAGCACCTGATATTCAAACCACCGTTACAGGTCAACACCTAGTCATGGTATTCTTTGGAGAATCTAAAGCACTTTAGGACCACCTGTTAAGCCTTAGCCTTACTATAATCTTTCAGAAGTGACTACTTGCAAAGACCTCCAGCTTTTTAAATCTTACAATTTTAGTATGCACCTTTCATGAGCTTTTTGGTGCAAAGAAAGCAGTTAGAAAGGCATTCAAATGCCACGGTGTTGAGAAGGTGGGCATTGCCTTGTGTGTATATTATGTTCTGTACTGGAGATTGACCCAGGGGCATTCTACCTCTGAGTTACATTCCTAGCCCTTTTCATTTTTTCTTTTGAAACAGGGTCTCACTAAGTTGCTGAGGGTCTCGCTAAGTTGCTGAGGCTGGACTTGAACCTGTGATCCTCCTGTCTCAGCCTCCCAAGTACTATGGACAAACAGTCCTCAGAAAGCACACTTAGCATGAAGAATGCACCACCACTGTTTGAACTGTCCTTGCTGTCGCTTGGTTGATCCAGGGACACAGTCTCCAAGACAGGGCCTGAAGGGTCCCGATCAGCAAATACAGCCTCCTCACATTCCAGATGACAGCGCTGAACAGCAACTTCTTCCTGTCTAGACAAGTCTTCTTAAAGATGGGACAGTGTGTCTACAAATACCATTTATGGTTTTAGTAAAATCTGTGCCTCTCATCTGATACAATTCTTTCCAAAAGGCAAGCACTGTTCCTATCTCCCAGATCTCTTTCAGCACAGCAGTCTGAAAAAGGCACTACAAAAAAGTGTGTTTAAGATCTCTTTAATTGGAAGTGTGTTCTAAACAGGTGAATCAGGCACACCACATTTTTATTCAAGCTTAAACAAGCCACTGAAGATCGAATCTTCTCTCCTTTTGCAAAGTAGACCCGTTCCTGTAAAGATCTGGGGAGAATCGAACTTATAAGGCCAAGGGGAATTTGTGATTTCAATGACCCTGTAGGAATATTTTTATAAGAGAATTTCTATTTCTCTTTTATACTATTACTCCATCTCTTTTCCTTTCTTTGGTGGTTTGTAAATCATATTTTCAGATATTGGGGTTATGCAAAGTGAAGAATAATTAAACTGTTTCTTTTTTTTTTTTGCAGTACCAGGGATTGAACCCAGGGGCGTTCTACCTCCGCGCTACACCCCCAGCCCTATTTTTTTATACTTTATTTTGAAACTGGGTCTCACGAAGTTGCGGAGGGCCTCACTAGGTAGAGAGAGAGAGAGAGAGAGAGAGAGAGAGAGAGAGAGAGCTGAGGCTGGCCGTGAACCCGGATCCTCCCAAAGTACTGGGATTACAAGCGTGTGCCACCATGCCCGGCTTAATTAAACTGTTTCTAAGTCTGGACTTTGTATTCAAAGATAGCTGGCGTCGTGTCAATGGATGTGGAGGTGTTTTTTCCTTCTACGCAGACCTCCCCCACCTTAGAAGAGGTTCCTCTTCCTCTCTAGGTAGAGAGGAATAAGCTATTGGAATGCCAATAGCTTATGGCAGAGAGCAGGAGTGACCCCAGATCTTGCAAGAAATAGACACATAGAAATAGAAATAGATGGGACATGTCCTCTCTGCATAGAGTTTCGTGGGGTCAAGAATAAACAGGCTTCATATCTGAGGGGAGTGTCACCTCAAGGACCCCAACCCTACTCAAAAATATCTAGTACTCATCTGGTAGTCAATTAGCAATCGCAAGTAAGATCCAGCAAATGATGGAGGGTCTTCATTTTCTATTCTCAATACTATTCAAAGACCTGGTCTAGCAAATTTTTTTCTGGTTTGAATGATTCAAGACCACAGGGATTTCTATATTTTCCTAGTGGTCAAACTGCACTTTTTTTCTCCCTTCCTTCTTTTCCTTCCTTCTTTCCTTATCTGCATTTTTTGAAGACAAAATAATGGTGATGGAGAGTGAAGAGAAGGGACTTCCACCCCTGGAAAACCTTCTAGTGATGTGGCCACATGAGAACCTGTGGAGGTCAGCTGATGCCAAACTTATGGGTTGGTTCCTTTTATTTTCTCTAAAATACCTAAAAGGCAGTGAATACATGATCCCCAGGATATGAGATTTAATACTTAGCAGCTTGTGGGAAGTTGACAGATAAAGTTGGTTGAAGTTTCACAGCATCTGTTGGTCGCCTCCTAAGCTGCCGTACACTAATTTGGTCTTCCTAGTTTGGGTTTAGAGATCCACGGTCCCAAGGAAGTGGGGTTAAGTTAACCAATAGAGCCACACTTCTTCCTATGGGATGATCAGGGATGAACAAGCAACTTCAGCTAGTCTAAGCACAATGATTCCTGGGACTTTTGCTGGGAATGCTGGGGCAATGATGAATATCAGTGTAGATATGAATGAGGGTATACAGATTGTCCCAGAAGCTGCTTGCAGCCATTTAACCACTGAAAGAATCACAGGATAAAGCCAATATCATAGAAAATTAAGCTGAAAGACAGAAGTCAGGTCCTTGTGTGTGTGTGTGGGGAGGACTGAAACTGAGGGGGGGCATTCAACCTCTGAGCTACACCTTCAGCCCTCCTGTCTCAGCCTCCTGAGTACTGGGATTACAGGCTTGAGCCACCACACCCAGCCTAATCAGGTCCTTTCTGACATCCTTGAGCCTCTGGATTGAACCTCACTTTAAACCAGTCCCACAATGAGATTTTGGGATTGCATTGAGCCAATGAATTCCTTTTATTGTTTAAGCTGAGGTGAGTTGGAGTTTCTGGTATACATAAAACAAAGATCATTAATTTAATAAACTAATGTCTAGTCAGAGTAGGGGAAAGACACACATAAAGAGTACTCAATCTATAGAATGCATGGTAACTCTTTTTGGAGGGTATGCAGTGGGTAAGACATAACCTTAATTTGATCTTCTAATTAGAAAATAAAATCCATGCATCTGAAACTACTAGAAAATAATAGCTAGCTGGCTTTCAGCAATACAAAATGTGACACTTTCAGAGAAGGGGAGACCAGTGAAAGAGGGGGAGGGCTTAGTGGAGGAGGTGAGATTTAGACAAGAACCTGTAGGAGCCAGTTGGATGTAGGAGAGAAAAGCCAGGGGAGCGAGAGGAGCCAGAGGCTCTGGACTTAAAGGTATCTTTAAAGCATCGCGCTCTCCGAAGCCACAGCCCCTGTCAGTTTGACTTAATGTGGGATTCAGCCTCATTTCTGGTGATGCAGTAATAATAAGCTGACACTGACCTTCTTTTCTAAGAAAACCAATATAAGCTCGCCTCTGGCATGCTTTATCACTTTCCCATATGCAAAAGTCTGGGCGAAATTTAGCTGTCTAGTCTCTTTGCTCTCAGTTCCCTGCATAATTTCTGCCTCTGAGTTACAGGAAATTTCTGAAAAGCCATTTAGAGACAGATTGTAATATAATGCTCTTGAACATTCCACTCTAACAATCGATAAAGGCAGCACTCACTGCAGAAATAATCAAACACAGGATGGAATCTAATATGCGCAAAGCAGATATTTTAACAAGATCCAAGAAGCTCTAGGATCCTTTGCTCAAAGCTGTAGCCTAGTTAGTTTTCCTGCCTTTGTCTTATATTTTTTTTATGTACTTTTAAGGCCAAGCTTTTGAAGTAGATTATAGTGATTTCATTCTATTTTAGTTGTTCAAGGTTGCAACGAAGGTCAAATCTACATAAAAATAAGTGTTCTGGCAACCAGCAAAGAATACATTATTCTAGGAAGAAATAAAATGGCAATTGTGACCCCGGGTCCCCTGCCACACCCTCCTCACGCTCCCTTCTTGACTCCTTGAGGAAGAAGGCTGACTGCTCAGAGCCAGTATGTGCCAAGCAAATCAGAGCTGCTTTGTTGGGAAGATAAACTCTTCTACTAAAAAGACATCCTGTTCCATACTGAATCGCCAGAGGAAGGGGGAGGGGAGAGAGTGCAGGAACATCATTTTCATTCTACAGTCTAGATTAGAAACAAGATGGAAAACAGTGTTTCTCATTCTTTCTCTTCTCACCCTGATTATGTTTACCTTCCCTTTCTGGAACTGTTCTCTGTAGACATGTGCCAGAATTATCAGATCAACATTCTGAACCCGTGCTTTAAAGCTACCTTTCGGAGGATGCTCAATCCATCCTAAATAACAGAGAGTCATAAACAACAATATCCTCTGTAGGCTATATAAGGGAAGGTGTAATTCTGTTAATCTTCAGAAAATGTGAAGGAATTTATATTATAGTAGCCAAAGAAATAGGTTTCTTCAATTATTATATAGCTTTGAGCAGCATTCATAGGATTTGTAGGTAAAGGGACTTTGGTGTTGCTTTTAAGAGAACATTGATGTCCTTATGATTTATTAAATGGACATTACTCTTCCCCTAACCCTATCTATGCCCACGACTATACCTGTGTACTCATAATTATAGAGTTTGAAGAGGATGGTAGTGTCAGATCCCTATGTATCTGAACTGGGGTTAGGGAAGCTCAAAGAGAAGAATTGTGGTGCAAGGATTTGTTCCCTGGGGCTTATGGACAAATGTGACTTGCCCCAGGCTATTGAAAGGCCAGTGTTCCATCAGGAGTATTGAAGACATTAAAGGCCCAACAGTGGTCCAGATTAAGGACCACTTATAAATCCTTACCAGGGCTAATCAGGAATAGAATGCAACAGATTACTACGCAGCAATAGAAAGGAACCAACTATTGAGACTCAGTACGACATTGACAAATCTCAAAATAATTATGCTTAATGAAGCCAGACAAGAGTATATACTGTATGATTCCATTTATATAAATTTCCGGAAAATGCAAACTAATCTATAGTGACAGAAAGCAGATCAGTGGTTGTCTGAGGTAGGCAGCAAGCGCTGGTAGGGGTGGGAGGGAGAGATTATAGTGCGGCAGGAGAAAGCTTTTTGGATTGAATCATATGTTCATTACATTAATTGTGGCGAGGGCTTCACAGGTGTAGTCATATGTCAAAACTTATCAAATTGTACACATTAAATATGTGCACTTCATCGTATGTCAATTGTACCTCAATAAAGCTGCTTTTAAAATTCAGGAATAGAAAAATACAGACAACAGAGGATAGAGGAGTTCACTAGGAGAAAAATAAAAAATTATAACTGACCATTTTTCCTAGGGTCGCCCCAGACCCTAGGCTTTTATCAGTACACGCTCCCTTCCGGTTCCAACTTAGCGCCTCGAAATGAGTCCTTGTCTTGCTGCCTACTTTGTACTATAGGAAATGATGATCGCTAAACCACAGCAAGTAGCTTATATATTACACATCTTTTTACTAACATATTTCAAAACCTAAGAACATTCTGTCTTACTTTGGGGGTATATCATCATCGATGCACCATCTATACATCTTTCTTGATATTTCGTGTACATCTTCTTTCTTGATATTTAACACCTTTTATTGGTTGTCAAAAAGAGCTTTGGTGGGAGAGATTTTCCAACTCCTAGTTCTCAAATAATACCTGTAACTGTGGGAAAATAAATGAACAACCAGATAACTGACTTGATTTCTCCAATAAATTGGTAGCAAAGAGAATAAAAAGATGAATAGAAACATAGAGAAGACATGTAGCACGCAAACGCAATGAAAGGACCTTGATGGGATCTTTGTTCGGTCAAATTAACTGAAATAGGTTTTTGTGGGACAACTGTGGACATTTAGATATAGGAGTGTGGGAGAGGGTATTAAGGAATTTAATGAGTGGGAAAATATTTTTGTATGACTTCAGAGTGTCATGGGGAAACATGCTAATTCTGAGGGGTCCTTGGCTTCCATGATGAATAAGTTAAATTTCAACACGTGCCATTAGAAAAAGGCAAAGGTTTTAGCCGGGCGTGGTTGCGCATGCTTGTAATCCCAGTACTTTGGGAGGCGGAGACTGGAGGATCCGGGTTTGCGGCCAGCCTCAGCTCTCTCTCTCTCTCTCTCTCACTCTACTTAGTGAGGCCCTCCGCAACTTTGTGAGACCCGGTTTCAAAATAAAGTATAAAAAAATAGGGCCAGGAGTGTAGCGCGGAGG
>PVJS01018138.1:20456-35367 GCA_004027185.1 Glis glis | reverse complement strand
CCCGCCCACGAGTGGCTCCGAGCCCCCTCTGGCCAGCCCGCCACGGACACCACGGGGATCAGGTCGAAGAGCAAGAGACGGCGCGGGGGCCCCGGCGTTGCCAGGAGGACCGTAGTGAAACCCGCGTGGCGAGCTGCGTGCACCAGGCGCGGAGCCCCTGGGACCGGGATCAGGGACTCGGCCACCGCAGCCAGCGTCGCGAAGAACCAGGCAGCCACCTGGGCGGGGCACAATGTGGGCCACTCCTCCGGAGCCTCCGATGGCTTTGGGACCCGGCATTCGACGGTTGCCTCGGTGACGTCACTACTCAGTTCTTTCAATGGTGCTGGAGAGCCAAAATCGGTGACGTCATACTGAGGCGACTCGGGCCCTGAAACGTCACTAGGTGATTTTTCCAAAAACTCATGCAGCTCAGGCTCACTGACGTAACTCTGTGGCTGTTCCACAGAGCTTTCTTGGTCCTTGGGACTTGCTTCGCTCTCGGTTTGGTGAACCAACTCACATTCTCCCGGGACTGGGGGTCCTAGACAATCCTGCCACGCCTCCTGGACAGTGGTTCCGCACACCAGCTCTGGAAGGCGGAGCCTTGCGAAACAGGATTCCGGGTCCAATTGCAGCTCCGGTCCAGTGCCGTCTAGCGACAACACCGGCACTAAGAGTGTGAAGCCAGCGTCGTAGTGAGGTCCCCGGGCGTAGGGACCCAAGGGTGAATGCCCCAGATCTAGGGAGCCCTCGCGAATTCCACCACGAAGCAGCAAAAGCTCTACCTGGGGAGGAAAACGGGGGTCCCGGCGGTGAACCAGACCTAAGGGAAGAGAAAGGATCGTTGAGGGCATCGTCCATAGCCGGGGCGAGGAGTGGCGAGGCTGAGGACTGCGAGTTCCCACAGGCAAGAAGGGTTACTTACCAAGCAAAGAAAAGACAAAGTCCTTGGCCCGGAGGAGATCGGCTCCCGGCCTGGGCCCATTGCTCCAGCTCTCCTGCACACCCAGCTCCTGAATCAGCTGGGTCAGTTCCTGCAGCTGCGCCCCGGAGCAGAAGTCGAGGTCCGTGAGCGGCCGGGCTGGGGCCGGGGGCGGCGGGCCCCACCAGGGAGTACTTCCCCAGACTGCGGAAGCCATGCTATTCTGTCGTTTGGGGGCTAGGGAAATCACAGATGGGCTTTTCCTTTGCTGCCAAAAAAGTCGCTCCAGTTCTTCCCCCTCCCGTGACCGAGCGAGCGCCCCTTACACAGTCCACAAATGGTTCTGCAGATGACGGATTCTAAGTTTAGTCTTCAAAAGGAACAAAAAATACCTCCTTCGCCCTTGCCCTTTTCTCATATGCAGTTCCCCGCACCCGTCAACAATTCACCTGACTTAGCAGGTAAAAAGTAGCTGCAGAGCCCCTCCTAAGGCAGGTGTAGCCAGTCTTCGTCGCTGCCCCAGTCTATCTCCCCTTACCTCTTTTTCCGAAAGAGGTTTATTGGTCTCTGGCTTCCCCCTTAAGGGTAGCTGCACAGGTGGGGAGGAGAAATAAGAATTCAACAGGTAACGTCTTCCTGATGCCCACATGCCCACGCCCCTATTTTAGGCCACGCCCTTTTCTGGAGGCTGTCCCGCAGGCTCTATCCTGGTCACGCCTCCAGTGAGAGTTCAGTCACCTGTTTCACCCCTCTGAGATGTTGCGCTACCCTGGGAGTTGTAGTTTGTTTCCCGCGCTACTAGGGCATTGGAGCCACGCCCCCACATCCTTTCCTGTTCCGCTGAAGTAGTGCCTGATGGAAGTTGTAGTTTCTATGGCGATATATTATCGTGTCTAGTCAATCCCACACAAACAATTCTTGGATTCGGAGAGATAATTGCATGGATCTGAGTAGCAAACAATAATGGACACACTCTAGGGCCTAGGGAGAAATAGGGACTTCTGCATCCTATATGTGAGTAGTGGAGCCCTGATCATTTAGATATGAGGCTTCTTTTCCATGAAATCATGACTTCCTCATTTTGGAAACAGGGAGACTGCAGCTTAGAAAGGTTGCACGACTTGTCCAGTGTCAGAGCTGAGTCAGGCAGGTGTTGGAAAGGGGCTTGTTGGCTGATGGGGAGAGCCAACAATGGTGGAATCAATGGTGATTATTATGTTAGGCAGGAACATACAGGTGGTGATCCAGGAATAGTAATCTGACTCATAGACATACATGTTAGTGATGCCCCTCTCAGACATGCAGGAGTCATGGCAAGGAAAAAACTTTGGAATTTCACAGCTGTGTGCACATAGAGTTATCAGGACTGAAAATCAAGTCCAGAGGAAACTCTCAGGAGAATGGAGCAGGGCAATGAAAATAATCAAGAGCAGGAAATTGCTTTCAGTAACCAATGCTAACAGGGACCAGAAAACAGTTTAAGTGTAGGATGGGACCAGGAGCCAGGATAATGGGACATGAAGATAGGAAACAAGGGGCAAGCTCACGGATCAGACCAAGCCATCACTGGGCCAGGACTTTTTACATTACTTCTACCCATAGTCTGTCTCTAAAGTGGGAGAAACCTAAGTCCTATAGGATAAGCAGGGACACCTAAAAAAATTAGAAGCCTGTAAAAGAGGGGACTCCTGAAACCAGAGATCAATTTAGGAAGCCTGGGCCTCAGTTTCTAGTCACTGACAAAGAGAGCTCTCTTTCCCCTCAGCCACCAGGGCTGGGGAACTGAAAAAGACACAGCTCAGAACTGGGGACATAGGTTTCCATACACCCAGTTGTTACCCAAGAACCAGATCAGGCTGGGTGCAGTGGCGCAGACCTATAATTCCAGTACATGGGAGGCTGAGACAAAAGGATTGCAGGTTCCAGGCCAGCTTCCTCAACTCAGCAATTTAGTGAGACCCTGTTTCAAAATAAAAAATAGCCGGGCGTGGTGGCGCACCCTTGTAATCCCAGTACTTGGGAGGCTGAGACCGGAGGATGTGGGTTCGTGGCCAGCCTCAGCTACTTAGTGAGGCCCTCCACAACTTTGTGAGACCTGGTTTCAAAATAAAGGATAAAAATAGGGCCGGGGGTGTAGCTCGGAGGTAGAATGCCCCTGGGTTCAATCCCCGGTACCGCAAATAAAAATAAAAATTAAAAATAAAATAGAAGCCAGGCATGGTGGCACACACCTGTAATCCCAGTACTTGGGAGGCTGAGACAGGAGGACCACAGGTTTGAAGTCAGCCTCAGCAATTTAGTGGGGCTCTCAGCAACTTAGCAAGACCCTGTTTCCAAATAAAATAGGGCTGGGGGTATAGCCTGGAGGTAGAACACCCCTTGGTTCAATCCCCAGTACAAATAAATAAATAAATACATAAATAGGGCTGGGGGTGTAGCTCGGAGGCAGAATGCCCCTTGGTTCAATCCCCAGTACCACAAAAAAATAAAAATAAAAAAGAAACCAGAGCCGGGTGTGGTGGCGCACACGTGTAATCCCAGTACTCGGCAGGCTGAGACCGGAGGATCCAGGTTCACGGCCAGCCTCAGTTACATAGTGAGACCCTGCTTCCAAATAAAGAATAAAGCTGGGCATGGTGGTGCACGCTTGTAATCCCAGTACTTGGGAGGCTGAGACCAGAGGATCCAGGTTCGCGGCCAGCCTCAGCTACTTAGTGAGGCCCTGTTTCAAAATAAAGAATAAAAAATAGGGCTGGGGGTGTAGCCCAGAGGTAGAATGCCCCTGGGTTCAATCCCTGGTACCTCAAAAAACAAAAAACAAAAAACAAAAAAACCAGATCAGGAGTACTAAAGACTGGACTCTGTCACAGTCTGGGATAAGCAGGCATCGGTCATCCCTACATCTCACGTGCTCCCCAGAAGGTGAAATCTGAGTCACCCTAAAAAGAACAAAGTTCTCTTGGCTCTATGAGAGCTTTGAAAATGTGGGAGAAGGGTGACAAGGGGAAAGAAAGTTAATTTTCTGAGGCGATGGAACAATACTAAATTTGTGTTGTCCAATATAATAGCCACTAGCCATAGGTGGCTGTTGAGCACTTTAAATGTACATTATGAGCTGGGTGTGGTGGTGCACACCTATAATCCCAGTACTTGGAGGCTGAGACAGGAGGATCACAGCTTCGAGGTCAGTCTCAGCAATTTAGCGAGGCCCTCAGCAACTTAGAACCTGTTTCAAAATAAAACAGGACTGGGGGTGTAGCTCAGAGTTAGAATGCCCCTAGGTTCAATTCCTAGTAACACACACACACACACACACACACACACACACACACAAGTAGATTGTGCCTGGTGTGGTGGCACACACCTGCAATCCCAGTACTTGAGAGATTGAGACAGGAGGTTGGCAGGTTTGAGGCCAGTGTCAGTAATTTAGCAAGACCTTCAACAACTTTGTGAGACCCTATTTCAAAATGAAAATAAAATAGGGGTGGGGTGTGGCTCAAAGGTAAAATTCCCCTAGGTTCAATCCCCAGTAACACACACACACACACACACACTATAGATTATGAGCCTGAGGAACAGAATTTTGCATCTTTAGCCGGGTGTGGTGGTGCACGCTTATAATCTCAGTATTTGGGAGGCTGAGACAGGAGGTTCACGGCCAGCCTCAGCTACTTAGTGAGGCCCTCCGCAACTTAGTGAGATCCTGTTTAAAAATAAATAATAAAAAATAGGGCTGAGGGTGTAGCTCAGAGGTAGAATGCCCCTGGGTTCAATCTCCAGGACTGCAAAAAAAAAAAAAAGAATTTTGCATATTTGCACTGGGGATACATGTAGTAAGTGGTAGAGTGCTTGTCTAGTATGCACAAGGTCCTGAGTTCAACCCCTAGCATGGCAGAAAAAAAAAAAAAGGTTTTGGAGCCGGGTGTGGTGGCACACGCTTGTAATCCCAGTACTTTCGAGGCTGAGACAGGAGGATTGCAGGTTTAAGGACAGCCTCAGCAAATAGTGAGACTCTCATTAACCTAGCGAGACCCTGTTTCAAAATAAAAATAACATAGATGTGGGTAGAATGCCCCTAACACTAACCCAGGGGCATTCTACCTCCAAGCTACACGGTGCTACACTGGTTCAATCCCCAGTGCCACAAAAAAAAAAGGTTTTGACATTTTAATATAATAGCCCCACATGGCTACTGTATTGGAAATGCAGCTGGGGGGTGGAGGATAATGGGCTTGGCTATAGAGCCATGGAAAAGGAACAGGGACATGATAGAGTCCTCCTCAGGCTCTGTGGGTGGTCACCATCAGGGAATGGGGGTGGGGCTGGGGTTAATGTCCTTAAACAACCACAGATTACTTCTCTTTTCTCTTTATTCCTGATGTACCTTTGTCCCCTCTCTGTCTGAGGTCCTCATCACATTCTGATACCCCCATTCCTTGATGCTCTCTCCTAAGTTGCTTGGTGCATCTTGGCGAGAGCGCCTGGGAGACAGAGCTTCACACTTGTCCCTGCCCACTGCTAACTGTCTCTGGCGGGCATCAAAAATCACATGCCCTGCCCGAGTGCCTGGTCCAGGACAGTGGGGTGTACAGTTGATTTTGGGAGGCATAGACATCTGACGATAGTTCTGGCAGGCTGAAGGAACTGTATCCACAGGGCGGTATACCCAGTCTTGGCTGCCTGCCCGCCGGGAAGATGGCTGCAGCTCAATTAATAAAGGTACCTCTGAGAAGGTGTGGTCAGTGGAAATCACCTGGGCCTTGGAAGGGCAGGAGTTTTGATTGATTGGGACATAAGTCCAGGATACATGCTGCTCTGCATTCTCCTTCTGAGAAGCCATCTCATATATCAATGACTTCACTGGGGATGGTGCTGGCTTTAGGGTCTGAAGTGGACCCGAGACTTGGACAGAGTCAGTACCTAGAGCAGGGCTTGGGTCCTTGTGGAGGCCAGATTCCTGGGTAAGGCCTGGAGTCTTGGGGAGGCCAGAGACTTGGGCAACTGTTGGGTCCTTATGAGGGCCAAGATTTTGATTAATTCCTGGGCACTTGTGGAGGTTAGGGTCTTGTCTATATTCTGGATTCCTGTAAACTCCAACATCTTGGGTAAGGTTACATCTATTTTCAACTTCAGTGGCGTGGGTAGGGCCTGGACTCTTGTAGCAGCTGGCATCTTGGGTAGGGCCTGGGACCCTGCGGACTCCAGAATCTTGGGCAAGGCCTAGATTCTTGTAGTCCCCTGAGTCTTGGGTGAGGCCTGAGCCCTTATGAAGGCCAGAGGTTTGGACAGGGTCTGGGCTCTTTTGAGGATCAGATTCCTGGGTAAGTCCTGAGGTCGTGCTGACTTCAGAGTCTTGGGCATGACTTTTCTGTGGTCTAGAATCTCGGTTAAAGCCTAGGCTCCTATAGACTCCTGAACTTTGAACATTGTCTGTACTCTTATAACCTCCATTATCTTGAGAAAGGCCTGGTCTGTTTTGGAGGTCAGTTGCTTGGGAGAGCTCTTGATTCTTACAGACTACAGTGTCTTGCTTTAGTTCAATATTCCTATAGACACCACAGTTTTGTACAAAGCCCAAACTCTGAAGGTCAGAAATTTGGGTACATGGTATGTTCTTGTGGAGGCTGGAGGGTTGGGTGGGACATGGGCTCCTGAAGACACTAGCATTTTGGGTAGTACCTGGGCTCTTTTGGGGGCCAGAATCTTGGCTAATAACTGGATTCTTGGGAAGGCCAGAGTCTTGGGAAGGTCTTGAATTCTTGCAGAGATAAAGTTCTTGAGTAAGGCCTGGTAACTTGAGGACACCTGGATTTTGAGCAAGACCTGGATTCTTCTGGAGGCTGGGATCTTGGGTAAGGCCTGGGTTCCTGGGAACTCTGGGATCTTTCGGAAGGCATGGAGTCCTCTGGAGGCCCAAGTCTTGGGTACAGCCTAGACTTTCATGAAGTTCAGGACATTGGAGTTTGATCAAGTGTTGGGAAATTGTGGAAAACTGAGGAGGGATGGGGAAGTGGGAAACAGGGGCACACTGAGGAGACTTGGAGTTCGGGAAAATGATGGGGGGCTGTATTAAGGCCGAGGGCTTCTGATGGTTAATGGGTTGAGAAAGGACAAAGGTTCTGGGAGGAACGAGTGGCAGAGAAAGAGTGCATGGTGGAGGAAGGGTAGACACAGAGCTCTGAACTGAAGTTGGAGTATGAAAGCAGTTTTTGGAAGGGGCAGTATCTTGGGTGTAGACCAGAAACTTGGGGTACACCGGAGCCTGGGAGTCTGTGTTTTTCCTCTCAGAATTGCAAGGTTGAAAGTTGCAGTAAGAGAAGGTCTTGGATTGGGAGAGCTTTTCTTTGCCATCATCTGAGGTCTTCCATTCCATGTTCTCCAACTCCAGGTAGCCCATTATAGGAGGCTTGGCACTTTCCCCACCGCGTTGCCTTAATGTCTGCTCAGGTGTACCAGAATTCACCAGGCCCTGTCTCTCTTGGGGTCTGGAGAGGGTACCCAAGTTCTTTCTGGAATACCCAAAGTTCTGGGAGCTGCACTTATGGAAGATGTTCTGCTTTCCCCTACGGGCATCATAGATCACATGACCAGTGGACAGGCTGGGGCCGAAGGCAGACAGGGTAGAAGAAATAGGAGTTAGGATAGAGGTAGGGGTAGGAGTAGGGGCAGTGGCAGGAACAGGAGCACGTGCTGAACTGGTAGCCAGGGACATGACCCGTGCGGGGGCAGGGACTGGGGTGTGGACACACGGATGAATTAGATGAGAATGGACTGGGCTATGTGCTGGGACTTGGGCTGATGTGGGCTCAGGTATATGGGCCTGGGAGTGCATCCAAGCCTGGGCTGAGGTGTGGACTGGGCTGTGACCTTGAGAATAGGCTGAGACATGTGCAGGATCCTGGACTGGGGCATGAACTGAGGTATACTCAGGGCTCTGGGCCTTGAAGTGGGTGTGCTCAGAGATGTGGGCTGGGGCATGGACTAGGGTAGAGACTGGGGCAAAGGCTGGGGTAGTGATTGGTCTAGAGGGTGAGGTGGGAGGTGAAGCATGGGCATGGGCTGGGGCATGGACTGGAGTAGAGGCTGGGGCAAAGGCTGGAGTAGGGACTGGGGTAGGGACTGGGGTTGGGGGTGGGGCAAGAACATGGGCTGGGGTAGAGACTGGGGCTGGGGGTGGGGCATGGGCTGGGATATGGACTGAAGTAGGGCCTGGAGGAGGGGCTGGAGTAGGGGATGGGGCAAGGGCTGGGGTAGGAACTGGGGCATAAGCTGGGGTAGGGGCTGGGACTTGGGTTTGGCGGTCAGCTGGGATAGGGGCTGTGATGGAGGCTGGGGCTGCTGGGGTGTGAACTGAGGTGTGCTCAAGACCCTGGGCCTGGGTGTGGATGCTCTCTGGGTTGAAGGTCTGGCACTGGGTGGGGATGTGCTCAGGGGCACCGACTGGGACATGGTCTGGAGCCTTAATCTTGCCCTCCTGGGGTAAATGCAGTGGAGCCATGTCCAACTTGCTCATCTTTGGGAACTGGAAAGAAATCGTTGGCCTGGGGAGCAAGGAGGCCTGGGTCTTCAAGGTTGTGACTCGGGGAACCTCCCCAGCTCCCATCATCCCCTCCTTCCACGGTCCCCATGGGGCCTCTGTGGGAACCCCAGCATGTCCACATTGAGGTGGCATCCAGCAGCACCGAGAAACCTCATCCTTTGTGTCTGGTATCCAGGAGTTAAGGTCCTTAGCTTGCCCAAGCAGGAAGCTGGGGCGACGATGGAAGCGGGAAGAGACTCTTGAGCACAGTTTCTTGGGATCTGTGGTGCAGCGCATGCACACGAGCCGACTGCCTGGACTGCTGGGTTGCTTTTCTACAGGAAGAGGAGGGATGGGGCAAGGCCTGATTGCCTGAGGGGCTGAGAACAGGGACCAGGAGAGAAGAAAGGGTGTGACAAGCCCACATCCCCTGGAGCCCATGCTGTATCCACTCACCTTTGGGGAAAAAATGATGGAAAAGAATCCGCAAGGAGCCCTTCAGATGCCTCCAGAGCTGAGGGGAGGAAGGGAAGGGAGAGGCCAGTAGAGTGAGCCCTCAAGTTCTTGTCTGGCCACATCCCCAGAGCCCTCCCACCTTAGCCCTTCAAGACCCCAGGCCCCCCAACCCTGCTGCCCAGACCCAGCCCTGACCAGAGTCACCACATTGATCCCCACGTTGAGCAAGATGAAGCTGCCCAGAATCAGAAGAATTGAGTCTCCTAAGTCCTGGCACTTCCTGGGGTTGGTGCCAGAGCACACCTGGGCTCCGTGGTGCGCTCGCTCACCCATGGCCTGGGGTCCCAGGACTACCTGGGCCCCCTGGCACCCACATACTATGAAACGGACTCCTCTGGTGGGGGAGGGGAGGACTGAGTCATAATGGGGCAGATGGTTGGGATCACAATGAGGGAGGAGGAGGAGGAAGAGGAGGGCCCAGAATGGACTTCCCTGGTAACCAGGTCTCAGTAACCTGAGCCTGGAGCCCAGTACATCTTCCCCTTTTTTATTTTTGTGGTTCTGGGGATTGAACCCAGGGGCATTCTACCTCTGAGCTATACCCCCAGCCCTTTTTTTATTATTTATTTATTTATATATTTTTATTGTAGTGCTGGGGATTGAACCCAGGGGCAGTCTACCTCCAGCCCTATTTAATTTTTTTTTTTGTACTAGGGATTGAACCCAGAGGCAGTCTACCTCTGAGCTACACCCCACTCCCAGTCCTTTTTATTTTTTTGTTTTGAAACAGGGTCTCACTAGGTTGCCAAGAGCCTCACTAAGTTGCTGAGGCTGGTCTCAAACCTGTGATCCTCCTGTCTCAGCCTCCCAAGTACTGGGATTACAAGTGTGCACTGCTACACCCTCCCCACTCTCAATCATTCCTTCACTGAGTCGATTCACTCAGCTCACTCCTCATTCCATCATGTTATCCCTGTAGTTTCAACTGAGACTCAGGACCCTTCACCCCTGACCACTCCCGAGACTGTGAAGACCTTAGCCTCAGATGCCTAACTGGAATATAGAGCTTTGGCCCTCTTCCTCCCCTACATGGGGCTACAGGCCTTGACCTGTCTAAACACAGAACCCTCAGATCTGGACTCTGACCTCAGTCCTCCCATCCCCATACTGGAGATTGAACCTAAGACCTCACTTATGCTAGGTAAATGCTCTACCACTTAGCTATATCCCCAGCCCTTTTTATTTTTTACTTTGAGACAGGGTCTCACTAAGTTGCCCAGGCTAGCCTCAAACTTGTGATCCTCCTGCCTTAGCCTCTCAAGTAGCTGGTATTATAAGCGTGTGCCAACACACAGCTGACTTTCGTTTCTTGAGTGGGGCTGAGCCTCTGAGATCCTTTTGGGAACAGGGAGAGCAGAGACACAGGGCAGGTGCTCAGAGACCTGTATTTTGGAGTCTGTAAGACCTCAGTGCATGGTACAGAACCAGGATGGTACTGCTGGCAGAAGCATGGCCTCTGGGTCAAGGGGAGCCTTATACCAAGAAGGGGACACTGGCTTCTCATTTCAGGAATTCAAGGACAGGGCACCAGGCTGGCAGAAGAAGGGCTGCTTCCAAACCACAAACCACCACAGTATTTCCCGGACTCTCTCTTTATTCCTCTTTCCATGACCTGCCCACATCCATTTTTGCCTGCGGGTCAGTTAAGTTTCCCAGCCCGGCTCCTGTGCAGAGAGGGCCTTGAGGCTGAGGTGGAAGGTGGTGGCAAGGAGCTGGCCCGCCGTCTGCTCTCCTGCACCTGCCGCTTCAGCTCCAGACTGTCATACACCTGGTAGTTGATATTGCCCCCCGGATTCCGACTGAGTGGGACAAAGGTGGTTGGGGGTGGGACAGGATCCACAGCCTGGACTTCAGTCAGGGGTTGGGAGGAGGGAGGTAGCAGGGCGGAGCTGGCGGCTGGGACCCGTTGGTATGAGGCCTCACCCAGAGCAGTGAGGGAGGTGGAAGTGGTCAGAGGATGCCGGGCAGGCAGAGCCTCGGCCCAGTCGGGTGCCCGGTGGCTGTGAGAATCCCGGGGATTATAACCCAAAAGCCCCGTGGATGGGTGTGGGCTGCGGTTGGGCTCCCTGTGGCCAGGGAGGCTCCGCCGATGGGACTGTGGGGAGTAATGCTCCCGGTAGCCCTGGGCCTCCTGCCGGGGGTTCCGGGGCACCAAGGTAGGTGGGGGTTCAGAGCCCTCCAAACCACGCCGCCGCTGATCCCAGGCATCATACAGTACCTGGCCCCCCGAAGAGTAAGGGCTGTGCCCCGCAGGGACCCAAGAGGGGTTAGGGGGCAGCCGGCGGGGAGGTAGTGGGGATGCCCATTGCTCGGCCTCCACATTGCCCCAGATTCGGGATTGTGAATAAGGGGGCCCGAAGGACTGCAGCCTCAGCTCTGACTTGGCCTCCACACGCTTGGGCAAGCGGCGCATCTCCGGTGATATGTAGAGAGAGGGTGCTGGCAGACTGGCCAGGATTCCACCCTGGCGGCCCCACAACCCCACGCTGGAGGGCAGGCCTATTCGCGGATAGAGCCCACCCCAGCCCCTGCGTGGGTACTGGGGAGGTGGGAGGGACAGATCCTCCTCCTCCTCCAGGTAGGAGTCCCGGTCCTCCATGTCAAAGAAAGGCACTGGCTGGAACTGTGACATCTTGCGGCTGTGATGTCTGTTATGAAAGACTGGACGGCTGCGGGAGAATTGTCTGAGGTTCTGTGACCTCTGGTGGTGGCTGCGGTGGCGACTCTGGCGGCGTTGGTGGTGGCTGCGACGGTTCCGGAGATAGCGGAAAGAGGAAGAGGAGCAGTGTGTGGGTCGGGTCATCTTCACCTGTACAGGGTCCAGGATGCAGTGGATGTGGACGTCCTGGGCCTTGGCTGGGGGATCTTTGGGGGAACATTCACCAGCCTGGACTTCATCTGGGGGAGACAAAAGTCCATGAAGATCAGGGCAATTGCCAAAAGAGGTCAGGGTAGGGAATACTGGGGCCTGGGTTGCTAGGGCCATGATGGTGGTGGTGGGCTCTACTCTCTAGCTGCCAAACTTTTTTGTTTTTTTGTACTGGGGGATTGAACTCAGGGGCATTCTACCTCTGAGCCACAGCCTTAGCCCTATTGTATTTTTTTGTTTTGAAACAGGGTCTCATAAGCTAGGTGTGGTGGCATATGCCTCTCAGTACTTTGGGAAGCTGAGATAGGAGGATCGCAGGTTTGAAACCAGTCTCAGCAACTTAGTGAGATTGTCAGCAACCTAGTGAGACCCTGTTTCAAAAAATAAATAAATAAAATGGGGCTGGGGATGTAGCGCAGAGGTATTACGTCCTTGGGTTCAATCCCCAGCATGAAAGGAAAGAAAGAAAGAAAGAAAGAAAGAAAGAAAGAAAGAAGGAAGGAAGGAAGGAAGGAAGGAAGGAAGGAAGGAAGGAAGGAAGGAGAAAGAAAGGAAAGAAATAGAGAGAGAGAGAGAGAGAGAGAGAGAGAGAGAGAAAGAAAGAAAGAAAGAGAGAGAGAGAAAGAAAGAAACGGTCTAAGTTACTGAGGATCTCGCTAAGCTGATGAGACTGGCCTCAAACCTGCAATCCTTTTGTCTCAGCCTTCCAAGTACTAGGATTATAATTGTGTGCCAGCAAACCCAGCTCATATTGTGTGTGTGTGTGTGTGTGTGTGTGTGTGTGTGTGTGTGTGTGTGTTACATACCCAGCCCCCTTTTCCCCCATTTTTTTTTTGTGTGTGTGGTACTGGGGATTGAACCCAGGGATGTACCTTACCTCTGAGCTACACCCTTCTCACTAAGTTACAGAGGGCCTCACTAAGTTGCTGAGGTTGGCCACGAACCTGCAATCCTCCTGTTTCAGCCCTCCAAGTATTGGGATTACAAGTGTGTGCCACCACACCCAGCTCCATTTTTTAATTTTGAGATGGGGTCTTGCTAAGTTGCCCAGGCTTACAGACGTGCACCACTGCACCTGGCTCATACTTACTTTTCTGATTAATCCAATTGATCATCTTGTCTAAGGCATTCTGGAGCCCATGCCACATCTATGGGTTGGGAAGGGGATGAGAGTAAAGGCCAGGCTCTCCACCTCTAACACCGCCACCCCTAGCTTGTCAAGACCACTCCAGCAGGTGGAGGTGCAAGATGTAGCTGGCTCCTCCTCATCCCTCTTCACCCCTAGGAGTGGTCCACAACCATCACTGACCACAGTTGCCATGTTGATGCCGATGTTGACAAGAATGATAAGGCCCACCAGTAGGAGTAGGATGTCTTCAGCATCCTGGGGGCTTTCTTGGTATTGATTGCAGCACCCCAGGGTGTCAGGCCAGAGCTGGTTATCCATGGTGGGGGGGTCCTAGGGCCACCTGGGCCGCCCCCCCCCACCGACCCCGATCCACACTGCACTCCTGTCAGTACCTGGAGATAACTACCAGCTAGGAAGGGAGCCAGGTCATAATGAGACAAGTTAGAGTCACAATGTAGAGGTGGGAGCGTTTTTATCTACTCTGCTGGCCCTTTGCGTGGCCACCTCTACCCTCAGCTCCTATTTGCTGGAGTCTAGTCCCCAGATACCCCAGAGATCAGTCTATCTCTCCATGAGGTTTGCTTAACAACCTGGTTCCTGATCTGAAAATATAATTGCTACAGTCATAAGACGGTCTTCACAGGGTTTGAACCATGCAGAAAGGATCTCCTCCATACGTGGCCTGTCAGTGTGCCCCACCCCACGCCTACCTTGGGGCCAGAAGCTAGGGTGACTGAATGGATGGATGACAGCAAAAGTCCCCTCTGGGGTCACCCTGCTGTGTCAGTTCCTCCCTATTTTGACCATTTCCCTGTCATAATCCCTCTAGCAGGCATTCCTGCCCACCTTCCTGACCAGGGATTGTAACCCTAGGCACTGGTGGTCACTGAGTCCACTGGTTCCTTCACGCCCCTGCCATCGCCCCAACCATGGTCTCTCTCCTTCCAAACCGACTGCCCTCTCATTGACACATCCCTACTCCCAGTTGAAAAACCAGTCACCGCCACCTTAAGAAAATCACATGAAGAGCTGGGCGTGGTGGTGCATGCCTGTAATTCTAGTACTTGGGAGTCTGAAATAGGAAGATCACAAGTTTGAGACCAGCCTCACCAACTTAGTGAGACCCTATTTCAAAATAAAAAATAAAAGAGGGCTGGGGGTTTAGCTCAGAGGCAGAACGTCCCTGGATTCAATTACCAGTACCAAAAAAAAAAAAAAAAGGAAAAGAAAACCACACAAAGCCAGGCATAGTCTTGTAATCCAGTACCTGGGAACCTGAGACAGGAATATTGCAGATTTGAGACCAGCCTCAGCAATTTAGCGAGACTCTCAGCAACCTAGTAAGACTCTGTTTCAAAACAAAAATTTTAAGAAGGGGTTGGGGCCAGGCATGGTGGCACATGCCTGAAATCCCAGTACTTAGGAAACTGAGACAGGAGAATTGCAGATTTGTGGCCAGCCTCAGCAACTTAGTGAGGCCCTCTGAAATTTAGCAAGACCCTGTTTCAAAATAAA
This sequence comes from Glis glis, assembly GCA_004027185.1. Taxonomy (NCBI): domain Eukaryota; kingdom Metazoa; phylum Chordata; class Mammalia; order Rodentia; family Gliridae; genus Glis; species Glis glis. The sequence continues at coordinate 20,912 of PVJS01018138.1, read as the reverse complement.
AAATAAGTGGTGCGTGCTTGTAATCTCAGTACTTGGGAGGCTGAGACAGGAGGATCGCCGCTTCAAGGACAGCCTCAGCAAGAAGGGAGACTCTCAGCAACTTAGTGAGACCCTGTTTCAAAATAAAAAATAAAAGGCTGGGCATGGTGGCGCACGCTTGTAATCCCAGTACTTGGGAGGCGGAGACCGGAGGATCCGGGTTCGCAGCCAGCCTCAGCTACTTAGTGAGGCCTGATTTCAAAATAAAGGATAAAGAATAGGGCCGGAGGTGTAACTCGGAGGTAAAACGCCCCTGGGTTCAATCCCCAGTACTGCAGGAAAAATAAAAATAAAAAAATAAAAAAGGCTGGGGGTACAGCTCAGAGTTAGAATGCCCCTGGGTTCAATCCCCAGTAACACACACACACACACACACACACACACACACACACATACACACACACACACACACAAAAT
>PVJS01018138.1:0-20356 GCA_004027185.1 Glis glis | reverse complement strand
AAATTATAATTGTAAACCAGGCACAGTGGTACATACCTGTAATCCCAGTACTTGGGAGGCTGAGACAGGAGGATTGCAGGTTTGAGGCCAGTCTCAGCAACTTAGTGAGACCCTGTTTCAAAATAAAAGAGTAGCCGGGTGTGGTGGCTCATGCCTGTAATCCCAGTACTTGGGAGGCTGAGACAGGAGGATTGCAGGTTCGAGGACAGCCTCAGTAACTCAGTGAGGCTTATACCAACTTAGCAAAACCCTGTTTCCAAATAAAAAATAAAATAGGGCTCGGAGGTAGAATGCCCCTGGGTTCAATTCCTAGTCCTCCCTGCAAAATAAAGAAGAAATTACACACACAATTATAATTGTCGATGTGACAAAACCAAAACCATGTAAACTAGGTTTGTCATTGAAGTTTGCAAAAGTGGTACCCTGAGGATGGCAAGCCTTTTTTTTTTTTTTTTTTGTACTGGGGATTGAACCCAGGGCCTCCTCACACATTGCTAGGCAAGTGGTCTGCCATTGAGCTACATCCCCAGCCCATGTCAAACTACTCAGCAGAAATGGAGGAAAGGCCATTGAGCATTTTACATCAAACCTCCAAACACAGAGTAGATGCTCAATACATACACACAGGATGGAATCAGCTTGATAGGATCAATAATATTTCTCGAATATATGTGAACAGAGAAGTAGAATGATCCACAGAAGGTCTGCTTACATTACAGGAATCCTAGTATGGAAGATGAGGTCCAGCTCCTTTAGCCTGGGCTCAATCACATATGACTCCTTGTTCCCAAATTGTGTGCACCTGCATGTGATCCCAACCATCTACGAGTAGAGCAGGGCCTAAGTTTCCTTCTGCCCAGTGGATGGAATATTCTGATGAAGTCACATGGTAAACTGAGGCAGGTGGGACATTCTTTTTTTTTGTGGTACTGGGGATTGAACCCAGGGGCATTCTACCTCCGAGCTACACCCCCAGCCCTATTTTTTATTCTTTATTTTGAAACAGGTTTTTTTTTTTTTTTTTGCTGTATTGGGGATTGAACCCAGGGGCATTCTACCTCTGAGCTACATCCCCAGCCCTATTTTTTGTTCTTTATTTTGAAACAGGGTCTCACTAAGTTACGGAGGCCTCACTAAGTAGCTGAGGCTGGCCGCAAACCCGGATCCTCCCATCTCAGCTTCCCAAGTAATGGGATTACAAGCGTGTGCCACCATGCTCGGCTTGAAACAGGATCTTACTAAGTTGCGGAGTGCTTCATTAAGTAGCTGAGGCTGGTCACGAACCTGCGATCCTCCTGTTTCAGCCTCCCAAGTACTAGGATTACAAGTGCGCGTGCCACCACACCCAGCTGAGGTGGGACATTCTGATGGTTTAGCTGGCAGTGGGAATCTGTCTACCTGCAGGAGCAGGGGAATGGAGTGTCTGAGGCCATGAACTTGATCCTTGGTGTCTGTGTGACCATGAGCAAGTCACTTGACCCAACCATCAGTTTTTCATTTGTGATATGGAGAGGAGTAAGGTCACAGGGGGCTGTGATGTTATGGTGGGGCACCCTAATATTTCATCATCTGCTCCAAGCCTGCTCAAGGGTACCGAAGCTTCAAGTTCTGCCTGGAGAAATGTGAGGGCCTAGACGCCCTCTCTCAGTTATCCTGGCCCAAGAAAAACAGAGCATAAGAGGGAACCTTGTAGGCCGGGCGTGGTGGCGCATGCTTGTAATCTCATTACTTAGGAGGCGGAGACCGGAGGATCTGGGTTCGCGGCCAGCCTCAGCTACTTAGTGAGGCCGTCTGCAACTTCGTGAGACCCAGTTTCAAAATAAAGTATAAAAAATAGGGCCGGGGGTGTAGCTCGGAGGTAGAACGCCCTGGGTTCAATCCCCGGTACCGCAAAAAAAAAAAAAAAAAAAGGAGGGAACCTTGTCTCCACTGGGGCTGCAACCTAAACCTGAGCTTTGGCAAGGACCAAAGCTGAAGAGCTAGGGCCATGGAGGTGAGGGGGGTCTCTCTTATAGTGCAGGACTGCCTGAGGATCTGGGGTCGGATTTGGGGACTCCTCTGGGCACTAAAGAAAATAAGGTAGAGGCAGGCAGGAGCTTTGTATCCAAGAGGGCCTTGGGAAAGGGCCAGGGACAGGGTCCATGAGGACGAGAGATTGATGAGGGTCCCCAGGGTTGTGTAGGTCCTGTTGCCAGGGAGATCATTCCCTTAGCAACCAAATTTCTGGGTGCTGTGTGGACCCTGCCTCCCCGCCCCACCATGCTGCCACAAACCACCTTGTCTTTCCTTTTTATTTTTTTCCCCATCACCTCCCTGACAGGGAACGATACACCCAGTCCTTTCCTAACCCCTCAGCTGTGCTGGATCCGGAGGCCAAGGGGTAACAGTGAGATAAGGCCTCCACCTCCCGAGTCAGTTCCCGAAGTCGCCGCCTTACATCCCGGGCATCATACACTATTCGGGCTGAGGAGCGGCGCCGGGGTATTTCAGGGACAACTGCTGGGCCCAGGAAGGTTGGTGGGGCAGGCTGACACTGTGCCTCCTCATCCTCCGCCCCTGCCCCTGCCCCTGCCCCTGCCCCTACCCCACTGTTCTTGTGGCTCAGAGCCTCTGGGCTGGGAGGTGGGGGGTTCACGGGGTACACGTAGGCCTCTAGGCCCAGCTCTGACCGGAACTCTGTCTTGAGGGGCTTTCCCTCTACAGTGGGCTGGAAGCGGATAGTCTGGGGAGGTGGCTCCAGGACATCCTGGGTCCACGGAGCCCAGAGTCCCTGGGTAGTTTGGAAGCCTTCCCAGTTCTTGGTGACATTCCAGTGGTGGGAGCAGATTTCTGGGTGCTGACGCAGAGGCTTCTCATCATCAGTGTCAGGGGCCCAAGCTACTGGGCGGTGGACACGGCGCGATGGAGAGGCTCGATGGCGATAACGACGAGTGGGTGGAGGAGTCACAGTCATTTTCACAGGGTCCATGGTACATCGAAGATGGACTGCAGGCGAGCTCTGCTTCTTTGAGGGCTGGGTCTGCTTCCCAGGTGAGGATGACTTAGTGGCTTCTGTGGATCAGGAAAGGGTGAGGCTGGTAGAAAAGCTGGCTCCTATAGGGAGGGGAGGCAAGGCCTAGGGAGAAAAGCTGCACCACTCTGGTGTCTAAGAGAGGGGAGAGCAGCAAGGGCCCAACTTAGGGCTGGGGCTACAATGCCTGGTTTCTGCCTATATGTTCCAACCCCCAACCTTGCTTACCTTTCTCACAAATGATATAGAACACTTGATGTAAGATCACACGAAGTCTGCTCCAGAGCTAGGTGTAGGAAGACATGGTAAGGACCCAGGCAGGTCCTTACCACCAGGCCTGCCCCCCAGCTGCTCCACCAGCACCCCCCACCTGACCCCGCCCTAACCAGGGTCACCACATTGATGCCAATGTTAATGCAGATGATGAAACCCAACAGCAATAGGATGGAGTTGCCCACGTCCTGGCAGTTGTTGGTGTTGGGGTTGTGATATGGGGCCCACCCAGGCCGTGGCCGCTCAGCCATGGCCATGGCGGTCCCCAGGGCCACCAGGGCCCTTAGGCCCCCAGCCCACTATGCTCACAGTGTCCCCCAGCCCACCTGCCTTACCCAAGGGGTCCTGAGGGTTAGCGGGTCACAATGACACTGGGGCTCTCTCTCACAATGTACTAAGGGGCTACTCTCAGAGTCCTGGGCCCAGAGTTGACCCTCAGCCTGAGCGCAGATCTCGGCAGAGGCCAAATCCTTCACTTTTATGCCTCTCCTGCAGCCAGCCACCTGGACTGGCCCACTGGCCCTCTGGCCTGTTTGGCATCTGTCCCCATCAGCCCCACCCCTCCTCCTAGAATTATACCAGGCTCTGGTCTCTGCACAGAACAGGGGCTTAATCTTAACTCTTCAGACAATTCCATTACCATGGCAACTTTGCCCCAGAACCCACTCCCCCTTCCTTTCAGACCTCAAAGCTATTCATTGAAAGGGGCTGGGGGCTTGGACTCCCAAGGCTTGTTTCTTCAGAGCCCCCCTTCCCACCTTCTAACATAAGAGCAGGCACAACCAACAGTTAAACTTTTATATTTACAATATTCTCTTCATCTTTTGCCAGGTTTAAAAATGTGTACAGAGCCGCAAAGGGTTGGGGAGGGAACAAGGGACTGTCAGGATTGTTCTGGAGAGAGGGGCTGGGCATTGGAGTCCGTGGCTGAATCATGGGGTCCCCCAGCCCCCCTCCCATGCCTCGGTTCTGGGGGCATCTGCCTATAGGGCTCAGGGCCCAGGTCGCTAGCATTTGGAGGGCATGGCTCTTCCAAGAGGAGCTAGACCAGGCAGGGGAAAGGGCCAGAAAAGAACTGTTTCCATGGGTAGAGGTGGGAGAAGGGACAGTCAAGAGGCAAACTTCTGGGACTCACAACCAGGGATCCTAGATCTGGGTGTCAGTGAAAGATGGCACCCCTCCCCTACTCAAGTTTGGCACTAGCATCCCACAGAAAGCCACACAGCAGACAAGGATGTGCTCCTCCTCCGCTGGTATCCCTTAAAACTCTTCCTGATACAGTTCTTTTCCCCAGAGGCCCAAACCCAAGGACCTCTGGGCAGTCGCCTTCACACATTTCCTTTCAAATTCTTCCTGCTGGTGTCTTCTCAAGCCCTGTCCCCCACGGCCCCCTCCATCTGCTCCTCAACACAGCTGACCTCATTCTCTCCCCAACCTGTCCATGAAACCTTTCTCCCTGTTCCCTCCCCTCCTCCCTCCACTGGTCCCTTCCTTTGGCCCTGGCAGTGGGGGGGATGAGGGGATGGGGAGGAGGTAAAAGAAGGGGAGGGGAGAAGGCTGGTCTGACCCTGAGATGGGGACAGCTTCAAAGAGAGAGACAGGTGGAGAATGGAACACTGAGGCAGAGAGGGTAGGGTGACATGGTGACCAGAGAGACACAGGCAGGAGGCCCCCTTAGCTGCCACATCCCCCTACCCTATATCCCACCTATCCCCATCCTCTCCCCTGACCTGGCCTAGGACTGGGTGATCCTTGGTACATCTTGAGGGTCTTTCTCCTCCCTCTCAAACCCACTTATCCATTTTGGCACGGATGAGCAATGATCTGAGGACTGAGGGAAGGCTGTCCTCAGGCCCCATGAGGGCTTTGGTCAAACATGCGTGGCCTTTGTGGGTAGCATGTGCCATATCCCTTTTCCCCCAACTCAGCATCTCCGGGGGAGGGAGGGCCCCAACCCTCCCTCAGGGTTTGTACATTCCCCCTCTGGCTTCTGTCAGTCTGGAATCTGCTCCCACCTGCTGTGTGAGGGGGAATCAAGTGCTAGACTGGAGGCCTGGGGGATGCAGGAAAGTGCTGGGGAGAGAGGGACCCTCTGCCTGGGAAAACACACATCCACATGCAAAGAACATGTTTCCACTCAGAGAAATGTGTCCTGGCCCATGGGAAAATAAGTTTCCAGGCAGCACCAGGATGCGGGGATCTCCTCCCTCCCCCCTAGCAGGATATCTGTGTCTGTCATCTGTGGAAGGCGAGGGCCTCCCTGGGAGAACGTGCTTCATCTGACTTGTGCCATGGGGGAGAAACATGCTTTGCTGGGGCAGAGCGGGGAGCGGGGGGTGGGGCCTGTGATTTCCTCACTGCTCCCCAGGAATCACCCCTGTGTTGTCTGGTGGCCAAGGGTCACTTTATGTGAACACATCACTTCCAGGGTCTCCAGGGAGTGGGAGGTGGGGAGGAGGTGGGAGAAGGCATGAGGGAACAGGATTCTGGGGTACAAATCCCCGCAGAAATTCTTTGAGGGGGCCAACATGTGTCCAGGGCGGCAAAAAAAACCTCACCCTGCACATGGGAAAACACCCCCTCACGAGGAAAGCACGCCTCCACGTGGGAAAAGACTTCCATATTTCCACACACCGAAGACTGGTGTCCCAATGGAGGGCAAAAAAAACACCCCCCAATTGTTCAAAGGCCCAGGTCCAGAGAAGAGAATGGGCCTCTCTGCATGGGAAAAACACGCATCCCAGTGAGGAATCCCATGTCCACCTTAACACTGCTTGATGACGTGTGACAACTCCACAGGAGAAAAGCCCGCTGCCAAGTCCTGCTCCCCGCCTTTGGAGTGGCCGGGGCTGGGGATGGCTGGGGAGGAGGGCCTCCCCAAGCCGCCCCCTATACCCGAGTGGTAGAGTGGGGATGGGGTAGCGTGTTGTTGTGGCTGGTAGCAGTGGGGGGAGGCGGGGGGAAGGGCCCAAAGGGATGGAGGGAAGGGGGTGGTGGGGGCGGTGGTGGTCCTAGGCCACTGGGCAGCAGGGTCAGGGGCCCGGGGGCCAAGAGAGGCACATCGTCCGGTGCCCGGCGCAGGGCCAGGGTGTAGTCGGGTGGGCAGGCAGGGCGCAGGGCCTCAGCAGGGTCCGCCCCAACGCCGCCGCCCCGCTTTAGCTGCAATGACACCAGCTCCTCCTCTGGGGGCAACTCACGGCCAGCAGTGGGGAGCAGGGGGCCCCCACCAGGCACACCAGAACCCGAGCCTCCAGGTGGGCTTAGCCGTCTGCACCGCAGCTCCTGCCGCCGGTCCCGCTTGTAGTAGAGAGCGGCAAAGGCCAGGATGTTGAGGAAGAGGAGAGAGGCGCCCACGGCCACAGTGACGCTGAGCTCTGTGGAGTAGTCCCTTGAGTCCCCAGGGAAGCGGTCGTAGGCCCTTGGGCCCAGATCAGGATCCAGCTCAGGCGGCAGGGTGGCAGGCGGTGGGGGTCGGCGTGTGCCCGGGGCACCAGGGGGCGGGCGGGGCGGCCAGCGCGTGGCGTAAGGAGGCTGGCGTGTGGTGGTGGTGAAGAGCTCCGTGTGCAGGTTGTGCAGGTGGGGCACGAGCTCCAGCCAGAAGGCCACCTTGTTGGCACGGTAGTTGTCACGTACGCGTGGCTTCAAGCCAATGTGCAGGTACTGCTTCTCTTTGCTGTTGAACTTGCTCCACACCACCTCCTCAAAACGGTTGGGCTTGGTGTGGATGAACTTGGTGTCCTGTGGTACCGGCTGGTTGGGGTCACTGTGGGCACAGGAGGGCAAGGAAAGGAGGCATGAGATGAGGCTCAGGCTCCAAAGGTGAGGTAAAGGGAGAGGACACAGATGCCGAGAGATGGGGGACAGTGAGAAAGCCAGAGAAAAAGTCATAGGGGCAGAGGCAGACATGGATATGAAGAGAAATTGCCAGAGAGACGAAAAGGGATGAAGTCAGATCACCAGAGATAGCCAGAGATGAGGACAGAGGGACAGAGAGAAACAGAGAAAGCCAGTGAGAGCAGAAGCTGAGACTGAGTGGGAGACGGACAGAAATGCAGAGATAAAAACACATGAGAGACAGAGAGACAGTGCCAAAGCAGCCAACAGCAAAAAGTAAACAGATCAAAGAAGGCAGAGGAGCGGGGTACAGTGGTGTGCAGGTCTGTAATGCCAGCTATTCAGGAGGCTGAGGCAGGAGGATTGCAAGTTTGAGGCCAGCCTGAGCAATTTATTCAGCTGGGTATGGTGGCACACACTTGTAATCCCAGTACTTGGGAGGCTGAGACTGGAGGATCCGGGTTTGCAGCCAGCCTCAGCTACTTAGTGAGGCCCTCTACAACTTGGTGAGATCCTGTTTCAAAATAAAGAATAAAAAATAGGGCTGGGGGTGTAGCTCGGAAGTAGAATGCCCCTGGGTTCAATCCCCAGTTCTGCAAAATATACATATATATGTAAATATATATAATTTATTCATTCATTTATTGTTACTATTATTTTTGCATTACTGGGCATTGAACCCAGGGGTGCTCTACCACTGAGCTACACCCCCAGCCCTTTTTACTTTTGAAGATAGGGTCTCACTAAATTGCCCAAGCTGGCTTCAAACTTGTGATCCTCCTGCCTTAGCCTCCCAAGCCACTGAAATTATAGGCATGTGCCACTGTGGCCAGCTTTAAAATAAAATTTAAAAGCACTGAGAGCTGTAGGTACGAGGACAGCCTCAGCAACTTAGTGAGGCCCTCAGCAACTGAGATCTTGTTTCTTTTTTGGGGGGGTTAGATTCACTGATATAACCCTGTTTCAAAATAAAAATAAAGGCCAGGCGTGGTAGTGCACACTTGTAATCCCAGTACTTTGGGAGGCGGAGACTGGAGGATCCGGGTTTGCAGCCAGCCTCAGCTACTTAGTGAGGCCCTCTGCAACTTCGTGAGACCCGGTTTCAAAATAAAGTATAAAAAATAGGGCCGGGGGTGTAGCTCAGAAGTAGAATGCCACTGGGTTCCATCCCCGGTACCGCAAATAAAATAAAATAAAATAAAATAGGTCTGGGTTGTAGCCCAGAGGTAGAACACGTTCCCTGGGTTCAATCCCCAGTACCAGAAGAAAAAAAAAGCAATGGGGACATAGCTCAGTGGTACAGTGCTTGCTTGTCTAGCTTGTGTGAAGTCCTGGGTTCAATTCCCAGTATCAAAAAAAGGGGAGGAGGAAGGCAGAGGGAAAGGGAGAGATGTCGAAGTATTTCAGAACAGAAAAAGAGGCACAAAGACAGACACAAACTTACATATACTTAGACACAGACCAGAGCAGAGCAAAGCTCTGGGGAAAGGGTTGGTTGGGGTAGGAAAGGGAGGAAGAAGAGACAGACACCAAGCCAAAGCCACCAAGGGAGCCCACTCCCAGAAAGGACAGGGGCCTCTCTAAGTCTGCTTAATTTCCAACCCTCAGCTCAGTGCCTAGTACAGAGAAGGTATTCAGCAGTGTCTCAGCTGGTTTTACTAGAGCAAGGAAAGGCAAGTGTCTCCCTGGAGGAATGATGGCTGCTTGGAGGAGGGAGGGAGACAGAGGACCAGCTGAGGATGGTGAGAGTGCCCCAGCCTGCAGGGATGCCCCACCCAGACCCACCAGCCCCTCTGCCCCTCACCCAGTCTTGGCGAAGTTGGTCCAGTAGGTCATGACCACTGCGCTGAGCATGACATCATTCTTGGAGAAGTTGCAGGGGAAGAGGTCAGTAGCACCCACCATGGGCACACCAAAGACATAGGGCAACTCGTCCCCATGTGCCGCATCTGCCCACTCCGGCCGGCCCTCAGCCTGGCAGTGGTGGTAGAAGGTGTAAAAGTAGACAGGGGACTGGTAGTCGGCATGCAGCTTGGCAGTGGCCACAGCTGGGGCCACCCACTGGTGGTCAGTAAAGAGAGCCAGCAGGGTCTTACGTCGCATTTCGCCATTGTCCCGGTCAGCCCAGTCCGTATACATGAACTTGATGGTCTCCCGTAGCACATCCTTGCCCTCTGGGTAGCCATACAAGTTGTCCACAAAGTTGGAGACAGTGAAATCGAAGGCGCTGGCGGACACGCCGTCCTCACTCTCTGCAGAGTCCTCCACGAACTTGAGGCCCTCTCCCTGATTGACACCGATGAGCATGTCATAGTTGAGGAATTCTCCCTGCTGCATGAGGATCTCAGGGTCATCGGGAACTACATCGCCGTCCACCACGGGCCCGAAGGCGATGTGGTAGCTGGGGAGAAGGGGACAGGGTCTCGTCATCTGCTCTCTGGCCTCCTCTCACACTATGGCCCACTAAGCCCACATGCAGGTGCTTCCCTCTGCCTGAAAGACCCTTCTCCTCTACTTGAAGACCTCCTGGAGTCCTTCATGGTATGCCAGAAGTCTATCTGAAGCACTTCCTGGCAGCCTGTGCTCATTTGCTATATGTGGTCACATCCATGGGGGAAGGCTGCTAAGAAGAGGCCACTAGAGGGGCCTGAAGCCCTCCTCTCCTTGCACAGTGGAATGCCCATAGGCACCTCTCACCTCAACCTCCTTGGAACCAGCAAGGAGAGTGAAGGCCTGGACCCGGCCCTCTCCCACCCCCATACCGGGCGGGCTGAACGTCCTGGTCCACCAGCTCCCGGGAGGGCTTCCGGCGCAGACACTCCACGGCTTCAGCGCTGTCCTCCCGGTCACAGCCCACCTTGGCTGCCAACAGCCGAGTGTACTTAAGCGGCTGGTAGTTGACAGACCAGCTGGAAATGGCGGTGCCACTCTGGGCAATGGCCTTCTGGAACAGTCCTGGTGGGACAGGAAGCCAACCTCAAGCTAGGCTGTATCAGCCAAAGGGAGAAGGGGTAGGATCAGGGCTGCGGGAAGGGCAAGGCAGGGCAAGGAGGCTGCTGGTACCTTCTGAATGGTGGGAGAGAATCAGAAGATTGACACAGGAGGCCCCTGCCCCAGATCCAAAGATGGTGATGCGTTCCGGGTCGCCCCCAAAGTGGGCAATATTTTCACTGAGCCAGCGCAGGGCCTGGATCTGGTCCAGGAGCCCATAGTTGCCTTTTGCAGCCTGATCCCCGGTGCTGAGAAAACCTGGGGGTAGAAGAAGAAAGGGGGCTCCCTGGAGGTGTCACAGCACCTTGGTTCCTTTTCTGGACATCTCAGCCCAGCCTAGAAGCCATTCTGCTGGGGTTAGAGGAACTCTGCCCACCAGCCTGCCTCCCAGGCGCCACCCCCCAGAGTTGACTGCCCACCCTCACCGAGCACCCCAAGACGGTAGTTGAGCGTGGCTACGATGACATTGCCATAGGCGGCCAGGACTGAGCCGTCGAACATGTTCCCGGTGCCCTCCATGTAGGAGCCGCCGTGTAGAAATAGCATCACAGGCTTCTTCCCAGAATCCCGGATATCTGCGTGAGGAGGGGGCAGCAAGGTGGGCCAGGGGATTGGGGACAAGGATACAGTCAGACCAGAAGCAGCACTTCCCAGCTCCCAGACCTGCTGAGGACCAGCCAGGAGCTCAGGGGACTTGTCACTCCCATCCCTGGGGGGCAAGACCGGATTCCCCTTCCTCCCCCACAGCTAGCCCTGGAGGAAGGTCCCTCACTGCCCCCCACCCCCGCTAGCCTGTCCTCAGGCACTTATCCAAATGCTGGGCAGACCTTCCAAGAAGCCCAACAGAGGCCAGGGGTGGGAGGCAGCCCTCCTCAGGGCATCGCCTGGATCCAGGGACCCTCTCCCCACACAGCAGATCTCCTTCCTGCTCCTGGGAAGAGCACACTGAGGCTGGAACTAGCGCTGGAGGCACTGGGAGGGTCCTGGCATTTTCTCAGAGTCAGGCCTTGGGTCTCAGCTCCACATGGCACCCTGGACTGTGGGTGAGGGGATGCCAGGCCCTAGGGTCCCTGGGGGCTTGGTCTCCTCCCCGCCCTAATTCCTTTCTAGGTCACCTCCCCAGTTGCCATGGCAACCCCCAGCCTAATTACTGTGGCAGGAGGAGGCAGGGTGGGAAAGAGCCTGCCTGATGAAGCCAGGGTGCAGCTCTGGGTCTTGGACATCCACAAACTGGCCTGAGCCCTGTGCCCTGCACCGGATCCCTTTTTTGACACATCCCCAAAGTATCCCTTAATCACTGCCATGTGTAGCAGGCCCTGGACACACTCTGGACCTGACTGAGAGGTGGTGAATTCCTGAAGGGGGTGGGAGCCCAAGGGGGCTTGCCAAGGTCCCCAAGGCTATGGTCCCCTCCCCTGCAGCTGCCCCATGATTTGGCTGCAGTGCCAGGACTGGGGTTACCTCTGGCCCACAGCCCTCCTCTTTCTTAACATCTGCCATCCTGACTTGCCTGAGTGCCCAGCAAACAGGAGCCAGGCCTGGGTCCTCACAGCTGGTCCCTAGCACCTGGGCCACCTTTCTCCCTCATTCTGGTAGAAACTTTCTTCCTGCTAGAGGTCAGCCTGCAGGTCACTAGGAAGGTCCCCTCCACCCTTCCCAGCCAGCTTCCTGCCTCCAGTTTCTCAGGCCTTCTCTATAGCCTCCTAACTTCTTCATCCAGAGCTCCCAGGTAGGCAGCATCAGCATCCTCTCTGTGTCCTCCCCAAACTGTTCTTCCCTTCCTTCCTGACTTCCAGCAGTTTCGGCCTGAAATCTCCTTCCCTCCATGGTCCTGTCCTACATGTCTTTGGTTCTCCCCCATGCTTTCCCCACCCCTCACCCAGTATGGGGGGAGGGGAGTCAGAAAGGGAAGGAGCAGGAAGAGGGGCTGGGGCAACAAGAATTCAAAACCAACAACAACAACAACAAAAAAAAAAAAAAACCCAGGATCAAGAAAGAAGAAAGAAAGAAAAAACAACAACCAAAAAGCAAGAAGCTCTTGGGGCAGATTCAACAAGAAAAGAAAAAAAAAAAAACCAAAAAGCTCCATTTTGGAAAAAAAGAAAAAAAAGAAAAAAATTCTTTGCATTTTTTTCATCAAAATTTTGTGGTGAAACTTCAAGATATTGGGCCCTGTTTTCAAAAATTTCCAAATTCTTTGATTCACTTCAACTGTTTGCATTTTCTGTGTATCTGACAGGCTTTTGGAAATTGTAGCAGGTTTCTGATGTTTCAATTGGGTCATCAATTTGCCAACTTTAATTTTTTAAAATATTGTTTTGCTCCAAATTAAAATAGTTTTTTCAAATGGTACATTTCACAAGTTTCAAAACAGTCCAAATTTCTTTCAAACTCTGAACATTTTATCGAATTTTTTGGATTTTTTTTCTGACATTCCAATTTCTTTTCTTTTTTTCACCATGGTTTGCTTTTTTTTTTTTTTGCGGGTTTTCTAGTGGGTCCAACATTGTTCATGTTTTGTTTGAAGTTTTCATAATTTTTTTGAATTATTAAAAATTTTTCTTTTCTTTTCTTTTTCTGTTTTTAGTTGGGAGAACGACTGAGGGGCCTTGAGGGCTGTGGGGACATTTAGTTTGGGGCAGGGCCATGAACGTCCTCTTATAAGCAACCACATGCAGCAGCGGGATTTTTAAATCTACCTGTGTCTGGCGGATTGAGCGTCGCCTCGTCACGTTTTTTTGTGAGCGGACCTAAGACCGGGAACACAAAACAGAGAAAAAAGGACAATTTTGTGGGGAAAGATGGGGGTCGGGGGAGGTGGTGGATGGGGAGGGGAGGAGAGAAAGCAGAAAAGGGGAGGGTGGGGGGAGGCAGAAAAAATAAGCCAAAAAAAGCAAAATTTGTTTGCAAGAAAAAGAAACCAAGAAAAGAGAAAAACGTTTCTACAACCCAATTTTGTTCCCCTCCCCGAAAAAGTCATGCCCCAAAGAAAAGATGGGTTTTGGGGGGTGGGGTGCCTGTGTGGGCTGAGGCCTGTCTTAAGACATATTGACTTGGCTGGAAAGGATTTGGTTTGTTGGTGTTTGCTAAGTGCTGGAAATGAAACAGTGTTAGAGGGGGGTGGGAGGGGAGGGGGAGCCCCGGGAGACCAAGGCCAGCTTGCCACCCAGGCCACCTCTCACGAAGGCCCCTTCAGGGCCAGCCAAGCACTGCCTGCTGCCCCACCCAGGCTGTAGAGAGGAGAGGCTGTGCAGAAAGGACTCTGCTTTCCTCTGGACTGCTCTGGAGGGCAGAGGGCAGGATGGGGCTGGGGGCAGCCCGCCCTGCAGCTCGCAGCCCCCAGAAGCCCTCAGCTTCCCACTGGAGGGCTATGGGTAGGTCAGCTAGGGCTGCCCGTCAGCCTACCCAGCCTCTCCGGCCAGCATCACTCTTCCATCCACACTCACAGGCCTGGCTTCTCTCCCCATCTCCCCAGTGTGGGCAAAGCAGGGAAAGGGGTCATCAGGTCTTGCCCTCCACTCCAACTCATCCCTCCACAGTCCCGCCAACCTTGCCCCTTACCCAGGCCTCCTCTCCTCCCCCCAAAGTTGTGAACTTCCCACCCCAGCCCCTGCTTCACTACCAAAAAGCCCTCCTCCCCGCTCTGCATATAGGGAACTGGAAACACAGTGCCCTGAGCCTGCCTGGCACATAGGTACCAGGAGCAGGGGTTACTGGGAAGCACAAAGTGTGCCCAGTGTCAGGGAAAGGCCCCAAACTGGGCCCAGCGATTGGTGTCAGGCTTATTTCGGATTAGATTGGTCAGGAGAGAGCTAGAGTCCAAAGGCCTGGTGGTGGAGGGGTCCCCAGGCTGACTGGCTTTTCATCAATGGATTGGGGTCTCTGCAAGGCCCAGGCTAGCTCTGGCAAACTTCTCCTGAATGGCAATGATGGCCCCATGGGGCCCATTGGGAATAGGGCCTCTTCTTTTTAAAAGGGTGTAGATGGGGATGAAGTCAGCAGGGCATGCATGCGCGTGAGAATATGAAGTGTGTGTGCGTTCGCGCGCGCGTGCACCTGAGTCAACCTCTTCCAGAGCTGGTGTGAATATTCAGTGAGATCACCTGAATGTGTCAGGCTCCAAGCAGGTCTGCAATAAGCAATGGTTAAAAATATAGAAGGTGTAGGCATGGGTGGTGTGGGGGCAGGGGACAATTTATGCAGAGGTGTTGGGGTGGACAGTCCAGTGGTGGGAAGTGTTGAGTGTTTGCCATGGGAGGGTGATGAGATAGCTCCCAGGACAGCCTGGGTGAAAGTGTGAGGGTGGAGAGCCCACAGGTGAGGTGTGTTGAGATGGACAGTCTATGTGGAGGTACTGGGGTGAAGGACTCACAGGTGGGAGGGCACTGGGAGAGGTGGTCCACAAGAGGGCAGAGGAACATGGAGTCGATGGTTCTCCTGTGGAGGGTGTCGAGGAATTGGGGAGGACACATGGAGCATGCTGTGGTCTGTGGGGATTAAGGTGCTGAGAATCTAGATGATTCCATGCACTGTGTGGGGCTGTCATAAGGTATGTTTTACATGGAGAGGGGTAGTTAGGAGGTTGGGACGCACAGCTAGAATGAGGGGCAGATATAGAGTGGGTTGTCCATATGGAAGGTATTAGGATGGATGTGGGTGGGTTGAGGTGCATGAGTTGCTCTGTGATTGGCATGAGAGGATTCTGGGGCACAAGGTATTGGAGTACTTGATCTGTGCACAAGGTGTGTTGTTAGCACCTGAGGTATGGTACAGATGATCTAGGTAGGTGTGGTAAGTAATCTGTGAGAAATGTTGAGGGTGTTGGGGACTGTGGTATGAGTAGCCTGCTGGAGTACACAGGTGCAGGGTCATAGGGGTATAAGGTGTGTGTGTGTGTGTGTATGTGTGTGTGTGTATGTGTGTGTGTGTATGTGTGTGTGTGTGTGTGTGTGTGTGTGTGTGTGTTTTAACAGGGCATATGACCTATATCCAGGAATACTGGAGAGCACAGGCCAGCGTGGGTGATGGGCTACACAATTTGAGGGAAGCGTTGGGCATGTGTGCTCTGTGAAAGCATTGGGATGTGTGACATGTGGGACATGGGAGCACCCAGTCACTGTAATGGATGACTGGAAACATGATCTGTGTATTGGATAGTTGAGACACACATAGTCTTGTGCCATTTAAGAACATGATGTGAGAGTGTTGGGAGTGAAGGGGTACATTAGGGATTCCTGAGTACCAAGGCCTGTGTATATGGTTACTGGAAACATAGTGGGGGTGCGGGTGTGTAGCAGTGGATGGGCTCTGTGGAGGTGCTGGCATGTTTTAGAGTGATGAGATGGGGGTGTCAGAAGGGTAATGTGCAGATTGTCAGGGTAGCTGGAATCTGCCAATTACCCTCTGATGTAGAGAGCTGGAAGGTGTTCTGATTAGTTTTGGTGTGTGGAAGGTGGGGGGTGTGAGGCTAAGAGCAGTCCTGTAGTGGACAGGAGTTCATTAACAAGAACTGCATCTGGAGAGCCCCAGGGAGAATGTTCTGATGGGGATGGGTGGTGTGGGCTGCGCTGCGATTGGAGGTGCCCTTGGCAAGAAGTTCCCCTGATCCTTCAGGGATACATAGGTATTTCTGTATAGGAGACAGAAATCTCCCAGAAGAGGAGGGCATGAGTACCACCGCCAAGGGCACCCAACTCAGGTGAGAGTCTCTGGGGGCCACGTGATAGATGCCTGTCCAGGCTGCCTGGGGTGAGAAGGGTGGGTAGGAAAAACCTACACTGTCCTTGAGGTGTGGATGTAGAAGCTAAAGTGGGTATGCCAAGACTGGGTCTAGAGGCGGGAGATGAGGCGAGGCTGGAGTGGGCTCTGGGCAGGTAATGGATCCACACCTGAACACCCCGTGGCCATATCGAGATTATGTGGCTGACCATGTGCCTCTTTGGGGAGAGGGCGGGTGAGCCTAGCCTAGCACCTGCTACCCTTAACTGTGGCTCTCTAGGGCACAAAGAATTTCTGAGGTGGCTGTGTGTGGGATGCTCCTGGGACTACCTGGCAGGCACCCTTACCGTCCTCAGAGGGCACACAGAGGTTGCAAGGACTTACTGCCCCTCACTGCTCCCACCAAGGCTCAGCTCAGAAGCCAGGAGCAGGACCAGAGCCTGAGGGTCTGCGTGTGCGTTTGTGGGCTGTGCCATGGGGTGCCCAGCCTTGTGCCCGTGCCCTTACCGTCCTCGGTGGGCACGTAGAGGTTGAGGTACAGGCAGTCCTCGCTCTGGTTCTGCACGTAGGTGGCGGCCGCCTCCAAGTTGTCGGTGAACCACACAGGCAGCATGATGGCCGGCAGCGCCCCGTGCAGGTTCTGCGGGCAGGCGGGCGGCAGGGTGGTGGCGTTGCGCACGCCGGGCCAGGAGGCGGGTGCCTCAGGCGGCTGGAAGCGACGGGCGCCCAGGGGCGGCGTGGCGTAGGGCACGCCCAAGAACTGCACGACCGGACCCAGGATCTCGTTGTTGAGCTCGCGCCGCACACCGCGCACTCGCCCGTAGGCTGTGTTCACCACTGGGAAGCGCTCCTCCCCGAGGCTGCCGAGGCCCAGGCCCGGGCCGCCCGGGGCGCCGCCGCCGGGACCCCCTCCCCCCCGTTGAGCCCCCGCCAGCCCCACCAGACACAGCGCCAGGAGCCACATGCTGATCGGGGGACCCCCCCTCCCTCCCCGGGACCCCCCCCCTCGGAGAGAGAGAGAAGGGGGGGGAGAGGGAGGGAGGCCCCCCTCGCCCCAGGAGGGAGGAGGGGGCGGGGGAAAGGAGGGAGGAAGGGGGCGGGGTGGGACCTGGGTTAGACGGGACAGAGAAAGGGTCTGTTCCTCTCCATGGAGGGGGCAGGGGGTGGGGAAGGAGGTGGGAGAAGGTGAAGGCAGGCCCGACCTGCGGGAGGCAAAGCAGGAGGGACAGGGCGTGCAAGAGACAGACAGACAGACAGAAAAATACGGAGGAGCGGTGGAAGAAGGGAAGGGAAATTGGATGGGGCGGACGGACGGAGGAAAGGAGCGGGGAAACAGAAGAGACAAGTGGTTAGTGACTTGGATTTCAGACCAAGTTGCCCCCTTCTTCCACCCACAGACCCCCTGGGACCGCCCCCCCAGCAACCCTCCTCCCCTCAACAGGGACCCAGGCTGGGGTGGGGTCAGATCTGGCAAAAATGTCCTGGACAGAGTTAGAGGAGAGGCGGGGTCAGCTCCTCTGGTCCAGCACACCCATTTCCAGCCTCTTTATCCCTCCCAGGCAGGCCTTCCCCCAGGGACTCAGGAGTCCCAGTCCCCACCTCCTGGGGAGGGAATGAGATAGACAAGGAAGAGAAAATAAAAATACCAAGTCATTAATTAGCAGGAAGTGGCGGGTTTGTTTATACGTGTTAATTACTCCCTAGCTGTAATTTCATGGCGCTGAACCCCCACCCCAGGCCAGACTCAGGCCTTTCTTGGGACTGTAAAAGCTTGGCACCTTCTCTCTCTCCTTCAACATTCCATTCCCTAAGGATTTGTGGGGCCCCAGGACCCTTTTCTCCCAGGCCCTTCCATTTCTTCCCTCATAAGTTGGGGTGCCTCAAGGCAGGGGTTAGAGTAGGGAGGTGATGCTGGAGGGGCAAATCCGGGGACAGATGCGTGATCCTGCAGCCGGTTGCTGGGCGACGGGATGCTGCCCCGCAATGTTACCTCGGCAACGGGCTGCAGCTTTAACCCTGGAGGGGGTGTCTGGAGAAAGAGGGGAAGGGGCTGGCTTGGTTGTGGGGTCCATTCAGGGCATGAGGGGGAGGGCAGAGGCAAGAATCAGAATGCTAGTTTCCCCCAATCATAGCATTGATGAAGAAGTATGTATGTTGAGGGGAAGGGGAATCTGGGGGCATGAGAAACCCTAAAAGATCCGCCTCTTGCCCCTCTTGTTAGCCAATCAGAGCCTAGCCCTAGTGACCAGGCCTCTGGCTGGAATGAAAGGGTGCTGAGGTGGCTTGGGGAGGCACCAAATGAGCCTACTGACCTCCCCCTCCCACAATTTTAAACTGCGTTGGACCCCGACACCTCTTCTTTGCACTGCATTTTGACCTATGTCCTGGGGGCAAACCTCAGCTTTCTATTCATCCATCCCATCCGCTCCATTCACCTCACCTTCCCCTTGCCAGCCCCCCACCTTTGCTGCTCTGAGGCCTGGGTACTCAGGGCAGCAGGGGTAGGACTAGGGAAGAGATCAGACCCAAGGGGCAGACACCCAGGCCATTTCAGCAAGCCCCCCTGCCCCTCCACCAGCCGCTGAGCTGTTTGCTGACACGGGGTTTTCGGAGCCAGGCGCCAGCCCGCGGGTGGCTCTCTGCAGGTGTCAGTTTATTCCAGAGATGAGGACACAGGAATCCTCACCACTCACACCCTGCGGTGCCCTCCCCCTCCTCAGAGCCTCTTAAGCTCTGTTCCCCCATCACCTGGAGGGGGGTTGGGTTGGTTCCCCCAGGATTTGCTCTTCCTATGCCAGGCTAGGTTCAGCCACCATGGCCTTGGTGTCCCCTCCCTCTCCCCCCACCGCGGTCTGCAGGTCACCCCCTCTCCCTTAGGGTACTTTGGACCCTGGCCTCCTCCCCTCCAACCAGCTTCTCTCTCCCTTCTTCCCTCCCACTGGAGCCCTCCCCCACCCCCATCTCTCTCCTCTCCATAGCGCTCCCTTGGAGCATCTTTCCTCGGTCTCTTCCAGCTTGCTCCAGCTCTTGCCTTTAGTCTCTCGCCCCTTTTTTCCTTTTTTCCCCCATTTCTCTCTTCTGTATCTCTCTCTCCTTGGTGTTTCTCATATTTTTCTCTCTCCTCTAAATACCTTCCCCAATTTTCTCTCTCACGCTCATGCTCTCTCCCTCCTGTCTTCCTCTATCTCTGTCTCCCCCATTTTCTCTCCCCATCTCTGTCTGCCACATCTTGCTCCCCCTCCTTCTTCCCATCCCTCTGCCTTGCTCTCTCCATTCCAGCCCAGGCCTGACTCCCTCAGTCGGGGAGAGTTGAGGGACGGGGGCTCAGGCCGCAGCCCCCCCTTCCCGCAGTGGGGAAAATGGCTTGGCCGGGAAGGGGAGAAGGAGGGGGAGGGGGAGATGGGAACACACGGGGTCTGTGGGCCCATTCAAAGGATCATTCATGGACTGGAGAGAGGCAGAGACAAAGAGACCAAGACGCAGAGACACGGCGAGAGCATCCCTAGGCGGAGACACGCAGACAGAGCAGGCTGGGGGAAACCAGGCGCAGGGAGGGAGATAGGGAGAGGGAGACCCCAGTGGACCGCCACGCAGCCCCCTCCACCCAGCCTGGCTTAGCTCCTACCTGGCTCAGCCCTGGGGCCGTGGTGCCTCCATCCAGGGCTCCAAGTGGGGGGCGGACGGGCTTCGGGAGGGGGGCGGCGGCCTCTGAGCCCCCGCGGCCCCGCAGGCCCAGCCCCCGCCCGCAGCGCCTCACCCGGCGGGGGAGGGGGATCGCCCCAGCCCCGGGGGGCGGGGCCGGGATCCAGTCGATCCCCGGGAAAAGGAGAGCTAGGGGATGGGGTCAGAGGGAGCCCGAGAACAGGGAACCCCGCAGTGGGGACAGCAGAGCAAGGAGGGGGCAACGGGACAGGACTGGATTGGAGATCCACTGGCTCCGTGGGCCGGCTTCGAGGGACCACAAGGCGGTCCGGACGGAAGATCCTAAGGGATCGGGTGCTGAAGGAGGAGTCCACGGCAACCTCCAGGGGCCCGGGGCCCCGGAGCGCAGGATCCGCGGTGCAGGGGCAGGGATCCAGCCGGAATCCTCAGGGAGGGGGAGGGATCTAGTCGATCCCGAGGGCGGGCAGAAGGGGGAGGTCCGGGGAGTCAGAGGAGGGCGGGAGCCCAGTCCGGAGCCTCGAGGCAGAGGTCGGTGCGGCTCCTAGGAGGAAAGGCGCGGGTGGGGGGAGGCTTCGGGGGACGCTCAGCAGCCAGGAGGCCCGGACTCCTGGCTCCGCGCGCCAGGGCCCGCCCGCCCCGCGTCCATCCCAGCCCGAGAGTGATGATCCGCCGGCGGAGCAGCCGCAGCAGCCCCGCGCGTCACCGCGCGGCCGCCTCCCCCGCCCCCTGCCGAGAGAGCGGCGCACACCCCTCGCTCGCACCCGCCTGCCCGCCCGCCCGCCCTCCGGAGTGTGGGGGGATTGGAGACGGTTGAAGGGAGTGGGAGTGGACAGACGGACGGATGGACGTAGCCAGCCGGGGCAGGGA